>CM051386.1:11655687-11680687 GCA_028015245.1 Cardamine occulta | reverse complement strand
ATGGTAATAATTAGGCAAAAACAATCACTTGTGCAACCGAAGACTCGACGAGGCTCGAGAGGGTTTCAATCTCCCCCATGTGAGTGAAGTCTGTACACCAAAACGTCGTTCGACGAAATGCGATACTTCCTCGTCGAACTCGATGGTCGGTCTTCGTGTAGAGTGTGGATATATGGATACCGCAGTGAAGCTGTTCGATGAAATGCCTGATAGAAGCGCAAATTTAGTGAATGGGTGTTATAGGTCGGCTAAGGTTGATCAACCGGAGTTTTTGGTTTATTAAATGCCTGTGGAAGGAAATGTTTCATTCATGGGTACTTACAGTTTGGTAAAGTAGAGGATCCCCTGGATCTTGTTTATAAAGATGCACTGTGGGTTAGACCAGAATGGGAAGACCGGAGAAGCTCTTTGTTCAAAGAACATGTTGTGTTATTGCATTGAATCAACTTCAAGAACACTCACTTTGTCTCCAGCGTTTTATGTGGGTATACAAGTGAATGGGTGTTGTAGGTCGGCTAAGGTTGATCAAGCGAATATCTCTTACTGGGAAAGATGCTCATAATAGAGAACTGACAACGTATGCACATGCATTTTTCACACATTTGAGATATTTCTGTCAACCTGTTGATTCAGCTACGGGACCAACTTCCTCAGGTAAAAACATATGGGTATACATTCTCTCGTTCAACAGATTATATGTAGCTTCACTATTTTATAAGAGAGAAACAAGGTGATATAGTGCATATATGCGTATATTATATTTGACACAATCATGGAGAGATAGAGTTCGGTTTAGTCATGATAGTTTTTCCAATGCGAGTATTCGCAGAAGATATCCCAGCCCAGCAATAAGACCCCAACCTCTGTAATTCTATCCAGTTCTGATAATTATTATCCACATTTACTTTTACATGGAACAAAAGTAACTTGGTTGATCCGTATGTGTTTTGCTTCTCTAATGTGTGCAATAATTTCATGTGTTACCCATTGCAGATCTTTTTTTTTCTTCTTTTGAATCTAGCTGTTCGTATTTTTTTTCTTTCTTTTGGTCAATTCTCATGTTCACTTACATTAGACATAAGTTGTGTAGTCTGTTTGTTTTTATGGACTTTAAAATGTTTTTGTAATTTCTGTTTTACTTGCGTTTACCATATAAATATAAATTTCGGTCACAGTTTACTTCCTTCTACTTATTCCATCGCCATGGCAAATTTATTTACGTTTTCTTTTCCTTCTCTTTACTGAGTTCCGTCTTCTATCACTGCCCCTTTGCTTACCGACTTTCGTAGTCTAAGAAATTCCGTCGGTGTTTGCCTTCTGTATGTGTGCTGGAGTATACCTCCAGGAAATGTTTGTCTGCTGTTGACTTCTTCAACCGCTCTTTTGGAATCCCCATGCTTTGTAGATCGACTAACAATGAGAAAACGCAGGTCCTCTTGCATTCGGCATTTCTGGATACTTTGCTGTTTTCAGTTCATGACAATACTGCTGCTGTTCGATCCTTATACCAGAAAGTTGTTTGAGAATGGATCACAAATATCGCTTTCATATGCTTCATCCACTAGTCAGGGTTTGCTTCAGGTTTCCTTTTTGCCAATTCATATTGTCTTCTATATGCACATTCAAATATCTTTATTTTTAACAGCTTTCTACTTCTTCAAGTCAATCTATTAGTTAACCTACTGTTGGTGCACAAACCTATATCAAAAGCTTTGGACGTAGGCACTTAAGTTGTTGTTCCTCTGGATTCTCATTGCAGAGCGCTATCTCTGATTTCTGCTTATGTTAGATTGTTCTTGCTGTTCCTTTGAGTTATAATAGAGTTTCTCATTCCTTCTCTGGTTTTTAATATGAACCTCAGGATAAGCTGTGCAAGGCAAACACATAGCAGCGGGCACAAACTTCAACTGATGTGGTTTCTCTTCTATCTGAGATAAAGATTAGAACTGGGAAAAATGAAATTTGGTCTGGGATAAGAACTGCTAATATCCCAGCTGTGATGGCTGCAGCGTCAGGTGCAAACATAAAAGATTCTGAAGCCTTTAACTTGGAGGTACTACTGGTGTAGGCAGTCAACCATGGTGGAGAAATTGCCGTATTTTGTTACACCGAAAAATGTTGAAGAGTACTCAGTGCTGTTGCAGCAGCTACCACACTGAGCTGCTTGTTCAATTACACAGGCTCTTGAGTTCCTGACTCCTGCTTATAAGGTACATCCACGTGTCATGGCATATGTCCTACGAGTTTTAGAGTCCTACCGTCCTGAACGAGGTACTTTTTTCATGCTGCAGTCTTTGCGCTATGATAATGGGGTAAGTTTTATTATGAAATCTATATATTTAATGCCACTTCTCTCTAACCTGACCCTCTTTCTCTTTCTCATGAAATCTATATATTGGAATGACCAGCCCTTCCAGCCTTTTTTTCTTTTCTTGGTCTTTACTTTTCCGTTTCTTAAAAAATTAGTATTGGATTATCAGCTTCACATATTTTAAAAACCATGTCTAGTCTCGTTGTAGTTGGGCCATTCAATCGCTTGAGGTTATTCTTGTTATAAGCTTTATCTTCAAATGCTATGAAAATTGCACTTCTGCTTATATTTCATTGGTGTTAGCTCCAATGAATGTGGAGTCTACATCTTACTTCTGCTAGGCTAGTAGAGTATATGTAATGGCTGATATGTGGCTAGACAATCTTTCATTCCCATCTAGTACACTGTACTGGCCTTAGTTTGAGGAAAACAGTATCCTACAGTTGCCAAATATGGCCTCCTGCAGAAAACTTCGGCGAAGTATTTGGTTAGGTTATTCTTAACATGTGATAGAAGGCTGAAAATATCATTGATTCATCATGTTGACCGCTGGTTATAAGCATATAATTCCAAGATCTTGAAAATGTATTATATGACTACTTATTGTTCTGTATTAGTATTGGAAAGTATCTTTTGGACAAAATATGTAGTGAGACAGAGAGTAGGTAGTTAAGCTATACATAGCGATAGAAACTTCGTTGTATATCTTTTGACGGATCTGGTAAGAAAATATATATGAGCTCATATCTTGTTTCTATAAATATTTTTCAGAATGCGGCATTCCAAGAAATTTTGTCAGAGGTTTGGCAGCATATCATAGATGGTTTCAGTCCCAGTACCTTGGACATGTTCACTAGTGAGTTTGACCTCTTTGACAAGGTTAGTTGTATTTCTGCATAATAAAACCATATCATGGTAGGGATGGATCTGCATGTGTTAGATGTAATACTTTCCATGGCAGGGAGTTAGAGAAAATTGAAATGCAGGAGATGACCTTTATTTGCCAACTGCTTCTAAAAAAGCATGTTAGGGGTATCCGTGTAGACAGTGGAATACCTTTACAAGTAGCTGCCAAAGTCCCTATCATGATAAGCTTGCATTTGATTGATACACATGAAAACTATTCCTCTGTGATGTTGACTCCTATAGTATTTGCCAGTACAAAGAAAAGAAATCAATTCTCCTGTCTTGCTCTTCCACTTGTTTGAGTAAATATAGCTAAAAACTCACACAGAAAACAAACGTAGCCAGTTGGTGTTTACCGTGAGTTTGATGATTGTCTCTTGTATTCATTCAGGTTGGAGATGATTGCCGGCAAGATGTTCTAGCCCTTCAATTGATATCTCTTCTTAGAGACATATTTCAAGATGTTCTTGCCCTTCACGTGATTAATCTTTATCTATTTCCATAAGGAGTACTCCCAACTGGTGCTGAGGGGCATAATTGAGGTAAAGCTCACTCTAAAATGTTTAATCTTAAACCCATTTCCGTTGCTGGATAAAATAGATATGGTGGTATGAGAACTTTCAAATAACGCTCAGACTTTTTCATATCTCTTTTCTTCCTTTTTTATTACAGATTGTGCCTACTACAAGAAGCAGAAGTCAAATGGGTGAAACAAGCGACGTGGTTTGTATGAGATTGTTCAACAAGACTATGGCTCAACCACCTTTGAAACAGCACGAGAGAACTTCCTCATCAGCAGTGCCGGCTATGCAGTGGAAATCTCCTCTTCAACGAGTATGTTTTCTATCCTGCGCTTTCCTTTAGTTCTTTTCACTTGGTAACACAAGTGATATTACCATGTGTTATATGCTATTGCAGCGTGGGAAGACTTGTCCACATCGACTTTGGTTTCATTTTGGAAACTTCACCATGTTTAGATAGAGAGTGCTCATTTCAAGCATGGCATTAGTTTGTGAGGTAATTTCCAAAACTTTCTCCAATTTCTCCCCATAAACATTTTGGTTCTGAGAGATATAATTTCTATTTCTTTCTGCATAAAAAGCTTATGCGTCCTGATGCATAAAAAGCTTAACACGGTGCAACTGATGCTAGAGAGTGGATTGCCTTGCTTTAGCAGAGGAGATCCAATTGGGTTTGCTAATTTTTATCTCCTCTTTCTGACTAATTATCACTCTAAAGAGAGGAACTTTAGGATTTTTTTCAATTCTTTTGCTATGCACAAAAAAAAAAAAAATTAGTAATCAGAGAAAATGTACGAGTCTTGTGGTGTGGGGATTTTGGATAACTTGAGGTGCAAGCTATTATGATATATGATCTGTGATATTTTCTTCCTAGCCACTTTGTCGCGTCAATGTTTGAAATGATCACGTGTTTCTTTTAAAATCTTGTGCATGATAAAACAATATATATTTAATTCAGTGATGATGATAAAACTGAGCCAATCTACGTATTGTATCATCACCAGGCCCCCTTTTTGGTTCTTACTTCTTTCACTGATCAACGATTTTCAGCATCAGAATATTTTTGTACGCACAAAAAAATGATTCAAATAAAATTAGGGATGGGTATAGCTCTCTTACGTTTTGTAACCTTTTTCAGTTTATGTGTCATATACATACAATTGGTACCCAAAACCCCAAAATATTTTTTTTTTGTTCTAGCTATTTTTACTCTCATACAATTCGTTTAATAAACAACACTCTTTATCTAATTCGATCCTTAAATACTACATACGAATAGTTGTGCGCTTAAAACTTACGTGTGGTTTATTAGGTACAAAATTTGAAGTAATCTTTATTGAAAAATTAATAATAAATCTCCTTTGGAAAAAAAGAAGGAAATTTCATTAATTATATTTAACAAATTTCATTAATTATTTTTTTTTACGGCAAAATTAATTTATTAATCATGAAAAAAAAATGTCAAGATACAAACGGTTTGTTAACCAAACAGGAGGGTAAATACAATTTGAAAAAAATAAATGATTTGATGGTTTATGAGTTGCTAAAAGATGTGCCGCTTCATTGTTGCTTCTTAAAAGATGCTTAATTTGAATATCTTCATATTTCTTCATCCATTCTTTGTTGTCTTTACATAGATTAAGAACGGATATCTCATCATGGTCCACTATTAATTATGTTGACAAGAACTTGACAATCGCCTTCAAAAATGACTTTTTAAAAACCCTTACACCACACCATTTGTAAAGCTATCAATAATGCTTTGGTTTCAGCTTCTAATGGGGATATTGAAAATTTTAGATTGGAAGTTCCTCAAAATTTAGGGATCCCCATATGGTCTCTTACTAACCATCCACCATAGGTCTGATTACCAAATTTCATTAATTACAAAAGTATAGATATCTTTAGATATTTCTTTCGTAAAAATCTAAAATTATTTATTTAATCTTTTAATAATTGTTTCATTTAATTGTTCTACAACTTAATTATCTTATCTACAATTTTATTTGCCTCATTTCAATACAATTATCCAAATTTAATATATCCATAAATAAATATATTTCAGTTTACTATTAAACCTGTAGATGTAAACACATTTAATGTTATTTTTATTAAAACTTTCCATATAGTATCATAACCTTAATTAATTCTGATATATATATATAAGTAATAATTACAATATTATAATAATGATTATTTTATCACCCTTTTGCATTCTTTTAACGTTTTAGATTATTTACGCAGAGCTGGTTCTAAGAAATTCAGGACTCCAAACGAAAATATTTTTTTAAGTGCTTAATAGAAAAAAAAATTGAGTTTCCACAAAACTAAAGTTAAAAATTAAAGTACAATGATATCTTTAAAAAAATAACAATAATTTAAAACTTCTGAAAATAATCATTTTTGTATTTTTTTCTGCGAAATCATCCATCAAACTTGTATAATCGATATTTTTAACCATAACCTTTTCTATTGATAACATAACTAATCCGTTTAACCTTTCTTGTGAGATAGTCGACCGTAGGTAAGACTTTATCAACTTCAACTTAGAAAAACTTATTTCAGCCGAGGCAACTAAAACCGAGGATAGTGAGCATTATCCTATAAGCAACCCATATATTTGGATAACAATCCTTAAATCTCTCCAAAAATTCTAATACCTCCGCAGTCTTCTTCAAATTCTTTGATAGAACTTCTCTAAAAACTTTAATTTCTAGAAATAAATCATTCCCATCAATATCTGAAATCGTTCCATGCTTAAGAAAAGCTTCAAGGTTAAGGCAAGATGTCTTCAAACTATCTTCATTCGCTGAGTTGAGCTTTCGTAAACTAAACAAAAATCCAAAAATATTTTCATACTCTTGAAATTGTTCTAACCTTGTTTGAAAAGAAACTAGAGCTTGATCCATGATTTTGATAAAATAATTAATTCTAAAATCCTCCTCCAAGCTTAGAACGAGTCTAGCATCATTAGTTTTTTCTGGTTCCTCATCATGATGACATTTTCTTCTAATAAGGCGCTTGTTCTTCTTTTGAAACACATGTTCAATATCCATATCAACTGCAAGTTTTAAAGCTTCACTTTTTGCTTCTTGAAAACCTGTTTCTCTATACTTTTGGAGAAAAAAACTAATCCTTTTAGTTGAGCAATGACATCATCGATATCCATATCTTCAAATTGTAGCGTCTTGCTTACCGTGTTCACGACAAACAGAATATCATACCATATCACCATACCAAACAAAAACTCGAATCCTTCAATTCCATGTGTTTCACTTGTTGCAAGACATTCAACATCGCTTCTGGTTTGTGGATCATCACTATTTTCTGCGAAGTCAAGTAAGACATCTCTGATTTTTGGAGCTTTAAAATGTATTGCTTTGATGCTTTCAAGATGACTTTCCCAACGCGTATCTGATAAGGATTTAAGTGTAAGACCTCCCACCTTTTTTCTGTACATCTCCTACCTAGTTATAGAAGGCAAAAAAACTGATATAAACTCTGGACGATCCCAAGAATGAAATTGCCTTCTCAGAAGATTTTGCGATATCACAAATAGCCAAGTTCAGATTATGGTAAACATATGGTGTATAAAATGCCCTCGAATTGATATCAAGCAATCTCTTTTGCACTCCCTTGTTTTTCCCTTTCATGTTAGATCCATTGTCATAACCTTGTCCCCTAACATCATCAATGTCCAGATTAAGACCATCCAATATTTTGCAAAGTAGCTCAAAAAGTCCTTTTCCTGACTTATCATCAACTTCCACAAAAGTAAGAAAGTATTCTTCAACATGAGCTTGATCCACCGATACATCCACACATCGAATAATAAGAGACATCTGTTCTTTGTGGCTAATATCCGGAGTACAATCAAGAATCACCGAGAAGTAATTTGCTTTAATTTTCCTAATTATCATGAGCTTGATTTCAGATACAAACATTCCTATCAACTCATTTTGAATTGTGTGGTTGAGGTAATGGTATTGAGTTTCTTTCGTTTTAATTCGCCTTAGGTGCTCCCGCATTACTGCATCAAATTCGCCAATCATTTCAATATTTCCAAGAAAATTTTCATTGTTATCTTCACCAACTTTATCTTTATTTCCCCGAAACGCTATATTACTCTTTGCCAGATACTTCACCACTGCAAATGATCTCAATAACAACTCTCTCCAATGATTCTTTTCTTTGTTGATTTCTTATTGGAGACACTTATCAATTGTCTGATTCTTTTGAAACCTCAACTCTAGCTCCATCCACTGGCTCATGCAAGTAATGTGATCATGACTTTTCTCGTGTTCGCTAAGCCTTACTACGACATTGTCCCAATCCATGAAACCAGTGCTTGATAGTTGAGGGATATCTTTGTACCGAGTGAACAACTTGCAACAAAAACAATAGATTCTATGTGATGTTGTTGAATAGAACCAACGCCTGTCTTTTCTATCTCCATTCTCCAAATGCTTCTTGTAATGTCTATGAGAAAAACGTCTACCATGATTATTTCGAGAAAATATATAATCTTCAGATGGTGGTGCAAGAGGACCTTTCTTAACCAAATAGTCTATTAACCTCTGATAAATTTGTCCCCAATTTGCAGGATCCATAATATCCAAAGATGAATCATATTCTTCAAAGTGATCATCCTCTTTGTTTTGATTGATATCTTCATCATCTATCTCATTCTCATTCTCCTCTTGCTTTTCGTTGTCACTTTCAGTTCTAATTTCATCCTCGTTATCAACTCCATTAACCTCATGAATTCCATCAACCTCTTCAACCTTATCAATTTCATCAACATCATCAGTTCTAAGGGGGTTTGGTTTCTTAAAATACCTTAAAAGGGATCCAGCTTGAGATTTCACCAATTCTTCTACTCTTTTCCTCTTTTTCTTTTTTGACATCCTGAAGTCATCTTCTGATCTATCACGTACACACATATAAACATTCAGTAATAAAAAAAATACTTATAAACTGAAAACGAATTTTAAATCCAAATACTCAATTTGGTGAATGCATAAACAATAAAATTAACACAAACAAAGAAAATAAACATACAAATAAAATTGAAAAAGCTTTTTACCTTACAATAAATAAACGATTCAGATTTGTTTTGAGTAAAATTGATCTCTCTTCTCTACTTCTCTTTTTCAATGGAGGAAAACAAAAGTAAAAAGAAAAAAAAAGAAAAAAAAAAACTAAGTCACATAAAGAAGGAGAAGGAGATTAACCTAAATTTTCTTTTTTAAAACTAAATAATATAATGTAATATTTACATAATAATAATTTTTGAACCCACACAATATTTTTGAAAATTAATACATTACTCTCTTTTCCATTTATAATTTTTTTTTCTTGTTTCTTGATTAGCCAATAAATTTTTGTTACCCTATTTTTGTTAATAAAGTAAAAATTGGCCGAATTGAGCCTAACCAAGTAGAATCATGTATGGCCTCTATATATATTAATGGCCTATCTGTGTTAATGTTTCGGCAGAAATTGGTATGGTTTTTTTTTTCTTGGACATTAATTAAATATATATATATATACATATATATATATATATATATATAAATTGTGGGGCCCCCTAAAAAGTGGGATCTCATTCAAATGTTTTATCTACATGTCCTCAACGCCGGCTCTGTATTTACGTTCCTAAAACAACTACTCAAAACTAAAAACACATATATAATATTCAATACATACAATAAAAATATGTTATTTAACTCAATCACACTACTTAAAACTTTTATGGACTATACTCTACAACCAAAAATATTGACAATTTAATTAATTCATACATATATAATATATAACGATTTTTAAAATATTGCACCCAGGCGCAGCATGAGTTATTAATCTAGTACTCTTTAATTGATCAGTCTAATTTTTATTTATCTATTTTGTGTGTGTATAATCCAACTATTATATAAATTATATTTCCCTTTAAATACTTAAATAATGTTATTACTTACTCACGAATCACAATCTCATCTAAATTATTTCTGGAATCATGGTCAATTTATTTCCAAGCAAGCCATTGTTGTGATTTCTTGGAAATGTTAAAGCTTAGTGCACAATACTAAACCTTGACAGCCTTTTAACAAAAGAAAAAAAAAAGAAAAAAAAAAAGCACTAAACCTTGTAGAGTCTGCATAACTCTGCAAATATTCTTTTTTCTTATCCAAAATTTGCTAGCAAAACTGAATGTTAAACCAAATCCGAATTTAGTGCAACCAAAATGACTAAACCGAAATTCAATTTATATTAAAATTAATATAATCTCGTAGTCAAACATGTCTTATGGTTCAATCTATGAGATCTTTGGACATTGCCCATGGTACTCTATGACGTTCCAAAATCAAAGAAGTGGAGTTTTTCGCCGACTGATAATCCAAGATAATTACTCGATCATCTTCTAAATCTAGCCTCAAGTCTTTGGTGCAACATTTCTCTATGAGTTGATACAAATGCTTCAGATTCTCCACCTTCATATTGTTCACTCTCTTCACCTATTTCCACCACAAAATATAATTTCTTTTAGCCAGATCAATAGACTCGTTTTAGTAAAATTCATCTCTTTTTGTAGTTTTTGTTACCTTCAAATTCTTGAACATCTCGTATGCCACATTGGTCTTATCAACCAAAACCTATAATACGAAACAAAAATGGAGAAGACATTGCTATTTAGCATTTATGTATCTCAACGTTCCTAATTACTTTTTTCTACTAACAGAAAATAATCATTTTTCAATAAAATTTGAAATAGATATTTATATACATGTTTTTAATATTAAAAAAAAAAGTACAAACCTGGGAAATTATGACATTTTCTTCACCGGCTTTTTGGGGCATAATTTGATATTTAAATTTACCTTTACTGCCTTGTTTAATGACTGTGTGAGACACAAAGACAAAACCGGCGAATATGTAATAACTTGGGATGTTTCGAACTAGCTTTTGCACCTTCATATAATAATGACCACAGATTAATTCAAATAACCATTCGTTAATTTAGACTAAAATGTGAGCCAATGATTAACAAAAAAAATGTGACTTACTGGCCTTAGTGTAATACTAAACTTATGCATTTTTCCCTCTCTTAAAACTTTAAGTGTGGTTTTTTCACCTAATTTCTTCATAGAAACCAAATGATCCAACGTCATCCTTTCTCTGTTTCGTAAAATAACTGCAGCAAATATATATATATATATATAAAACTCAGTATGGAGAAATATTAGCCAAGGAATACAAATGAAAAGAATAAAATATATGTATTACCTGTGCCATCATTTTCTATAGCAACACCATCGATTGAAAGAATAATGTCATCTTTTATAAGAATATTGTGAGAATCCGAATGTTGATTTATACTGTTTACAAGAACCCCTGTCATTTTAGAATTCATCTTAAAATGGCTACGGATTTTTGCATCCTCCATAGGTTGGTATGATAGATTCAGCGAGCAGAACCCAACGTTTTGACCGGTTATAAAATGTTTAACTAATGAACTTGGGATTAAGTATCTGTTTTGGTCAAAACCACAAAAAAAAAAAAGTAGTTGTCAACTTTGATTAAAGTCACTAGAAAAAGTATATATTATACACAAAACTTACCCTATATTATTAGAATTTGACAGACATTGAAACACTACACCAACAACTTTGTTTCCTATGAAAACCGGACCACCACTATTTCCATGGTTAATTGCTGCATCTGTTTGTATTACCGGTAGATTAGTGGTGCTAGGAAAATATTGTTTCGAGTCGATTCTAGACACAGCACCTTTCGTAATGGATATATTCTCGCCACCTGCAATTGAGTGCTCAACAGAAACTCATTAACCGGTTCATAAATCCAAACCGAATAAACCGAAATTCATT
The DNA here is from genome assembly GCA_028015245.1 of Cardamine occulta. NCBI lineage: Eukaryota > Viridiplantae > Streptophyta > Magnoliopsida > Brassicales > Brassicaceae > Cardamine > Cardamine occulta. The sequence goes on along the minus strand of CM051386.1, from coordinate 11,669,063 downwards.
TAAGATTAACAAATTTTAAATTTAAAATATTTCTAGTTTTATGATATATATTAATTCAAATTAGTTTTGATCTAAAGCCGAGAGAGTTTCCAAACTCTAAATGTAGTAAAAATTGATCGAACTAAAATGGAAAACTTAATGATATATTAATATACCATAATCTACGAAAAACATAATAGTTAAACTTGTTATCATAGGAAACCTAAGATATAAAAATAGATGTCAAATTACCTTTTGGATAGCCAACAACAACAACCGAATCTTTCAAAAAGGGAATGTCTCCAAGTTCCAAAGGATTCATATCTTTCCAAAACTCTTGGTTTTCGATCACTAAACTAGCCAAATCACTTTCATACCCAATTTTTTCAACTTTTGCTATGTACTTCTTTGGTGAGCCATGCTTTATGACTTGCAGCAATATGTTATTAGCCACCACATGAGCGTTTGTAATAATCTTTTTCCCCGAAATCACAAACCCTAAACCAAAACTCCAAAAAAATAAGTCAAAACTAACATACATTAATGATACAAAACAACACCAAAGAAGAGAAGAGAATAAACCGCACGCTTGTATTAAATATATATATTTGATGTGTTAAACGTATTAACATATGAATTGCATGCACATGCTAATCATATATACCTGAGCCATGGGATTTTCGTTGTGGCATACTTTGCCAAGGACAAAAATGGTTAGGCTTGCTAGAAAAACAGATGATCTTCACCACCGAGTTCAACAATGACTCAGTCGTAACCACCGAGTCAATCGTTTCCTCAGCCACAACAGAAGAAGAAGAAGGACGAATAAGACAGCCAAACCAAGAATCAGAAGAGCTGAAAACTCCGGTGAAAATTTGGTTGGTTAGTAAATTGATTTGGCCACGGACAGACATTGTGAGATGATTGTCTAAATATTAATTAATTTGGCATTCTTATATATATATAGCCCTATTAGTAATTTAGTATTATGTGTATTGTAGACCGTAAAAAATCCAAACAGAAAAATATTCTAGAATCTTAGTGTAATGGAAAATATATAGTAAATCTACTTAAGATATGTTTACCTTTTGTGTATATATACAAATTGCATATCTTCCATAATAACACACCATTTTCCAAACTTATCATGGTAGATCCTAAATCTTAATGGGTCGGAGTTAAATTTCCGCTTTAGAATTCACTCTCTAATTATGGAGGTTGTGAACCAGTTCGTCCATGTTAATTGGTTCATTCAATTGGTCCACTTAGATTGGTTTGGTTCGGTTAATACTTTTTTTTATAATTCAGTTTACGTTAGACAGAATAAAGTACAGTAAAACAAAACCAAAGCGCTAATAATTGAAAAGGCTTTTATGTTTTGTTCTCTCAGTATCATTATCTCCTTAGACACAAAAAGGTAACAACTTTAACTTACATTGCAAACATAAACATCAATTTATCTCAATCTACCTTCTTAAAATCCATGGATGATTTTACCTGAGACCGCAAGTTTTTACTGATTAGTCTCTCGGGAATTTCTCGCTTTTTCGGTTTATTTACAAGAGACTGATGTAATCATAGATAGATACCATGTTGTTTTTTAATTCACTGGCGATGACCTTCTGGTAAAGCTACCACTTTGTGGAAAGGTACTATTCTTTGAGGTAATGCTCCATCTTCTTCATCATCGTCGAGACTTCCTCTGATCAGAGCCGTGCCAAGGTGAAATGTTGCCATAGGCGATAGTAAAAAAAAAAGTTTCCAATTCATATTAAATAAAAATGTATATAATAATAAAATCAACAAGAAGAAAAGTGTCACGCATAAATCTTGTCGTGTGACATTAAAAAAACGAAAAAAGCAAACACAAAGATAGTTTAAAAGGTAATTCTTCTTCCTTTCTTTCCCACAAAATCATTGATCAACTTTTCAAAGTCAACTTCTCTAACCAAACCTCTTTCGATAGATAAAGTAGCCAAACCACTCAATCTTTCTTGTGACATACTTGATCGAAGGTAAGATTTGATCAACTTTAACTTTGAAAAACTCCTTTCAGCAGATGCAACTGAGACTGGAATCGTCAATAATATCCGATAAGCGATCCATGAGTGAGGATAAAAATCCTGAACTTTCTTCAAAAAGTTTAACACTTCAAAAAGTTTAACACTTCAATAGGCCTTGTAACTTCTTTCGGTAAAGATTCTCTTAAAAGCTTAAGTTCAGAAAAGAGATCATTGCCACTAACATCTGAATGTTCTCCGTGGGTTAGAGAATTTTCAAGGTTGGTGCAAGATGCCATCAAACTTTCATCACTCGCAGACTGTAGCTTCTTCAAATTGAACAAAAAGCCAAATATTTGTTCATACTTCTCTAACTGTTCAAATCTCGTCTTAAGTGAGGATAAAGCTTGATCCATGATTTGGATAAAGTAGTCAACTCTAAAGCTCTCCTCTGGTGATAATATCACACTTCCTTCAACGTTTTGTGATTCTTCACCATAATGTTTTTTTCTTTTAATGACCCGCTTTGCTTGTTGGGGAAATACAGGCTCAATTTCCATAGATTCTGCTATTTCCTTAGCTTCTAATTTTGCTTTCTCAAATCCCGAATCTCTGTACTTCTGGAAATACGAAACCAACCCTTTCAATTGAGAAATAGCTACATCAATGTCCATGTCTTCAGACTGCAAACTCTTACTAACAATGTTAACCGCAGAGAGGAGATTATACCAAATAACCATAGAAACCAAGAACTCAAAACTTCCGATTCCATGTGTTTCACTTATTGCAAGACATTCAGCGTCACTCTGCTCTTGCGGGTCATCACTATTTTCAGCAATGTGAATCAAAGCGTTCATGATTTTAGGTGCCTGGAATCTTATTGCCTTAACACTTTCCATATGACTCTCCCAACGAGTGTTTGACAAAGCCTTTAGTGTCAGACCACCCACATGATCTTCAAATATTTTCCATCGCTTAGTTGAAGATGAAAAAAGCGATAAGTACGCTGAATGATCCCAAAAAACGAGATTGCCTTTGAAGAAGTGGTTGCCATATCACAAAGTGCAAGATTAAGACTGTGACAACTACATGGTGTATAAAACGCCCTTGGATTCACTTCCGAAATCTTCTTTGTACTCCTTTATGTTTTCCCTTCATGTTAGCACCATTATCATAACCTTGTCCCTCACATCATCCATTTTCAAATTAAAAGCAGCCAACACATTTTGAAGTTCACGGAAAAGTCCTTCTCCGGATGTATCATCAACTTTCAAGAATGTCGGGAAAAATTCTTCGACCTTAGTTGAAGTTGTTGAAACATCTACACAGCGAATGATAACAGTCATTTGTTCATGATGGCTGATATCTGGAGTGCAATCAAGAATGACAGAGAAAAATTTTGCGCTTTCAATTTTCGCAATAATCATCCTCTTTACCACATTAGCTAACAGAGCTATCAACTCATTCTGAATCTTGTTGCTGAGATAATGAGAACGAGATTCACCTTCTTTGTATCTTCTCAGATGTTCTATCATAACTAGATCAAAATCAGCAATCATCTCGATGAAACTTAAAAAATTTCCGCAACCTTCTTCACCAATATTCTCATTACTTCCACGAAACGCTAAATTTTGTTTAGCAAGAGTTTTTACCACAGAAATTATCCTAAGCAACACCTGCCTCCAATGAACTCTCTCTTTATTGATTTCATCCTGAGCATACTTATCAATAGTCTGATTTCTATGCAATCTGACTTCTAATTCAACCCACTTCTTCATGCACACAATATGATCACGGTTAGATTCATGCTCTCTAAGCCTTTTCAAAATATTTTTCCAATCACTGAACCCTGTGGATGCCTATTGACTTTTGTCACTCTGGTTGAACAATTTACAGCAAAAACAAAAGATCTTGTTTGCCGCTTTCGAATATACTAGCCATCGGCGATCTTGTTTCTGTCCATAACTCATCGTATAATACACATGTGAGAAATGTCTCTTAATACCATCTTTTGGAAAATCATAATCAATTGGCAGTCTTTTTACAGGACCTTGCACAACCATAAAATCTCTCCATTCATTCCATCCTTTTCCTATGTTTTCCCAATTAGCAGGATCATACATATCAGAAAATCTACAATGCTCTATGTGATCACTGCTTTTCTCAAATTCCTTCTCATTCCCATCATCTTTTTCATTCATATCCTCATCATTCATTGCATTAACATTCTCTGGTTCAAGAATTGCTTCTTCTCTTTGACATTCAGCGATATTTTTATCCATTCCATCATCCTCAATAACAACTTGTTCATCATTATTTCTCACAGGTTCATCACAAATTCCAGGTTTTTTGAAATACCTGTGTATAGCATTAACTTGAGATTTTGTTGACTCTTCTTCTCTTCTTTTCCTCTTGTTCTTCTCTCCTCCGGACAGTTGAATCCTTGGAGGCATCTATGAAATCAAAACATAATTATATACAATTAGAGACAGACTGCAATAAGAATGATTAAGAACTAAGTAACAACAAAAAAATTGAATATAAACAAATAGCTACTTACTCTCTTGAACTGATCGTAAATTCGTAAATCGTAATATTTGGTAAATTCACCAAAGAAAATATAGAGAAGGAACGACAATAGAAAAGATAGTCAAAGCACCGTTTGCCCTAATTGTTCTAATTCTTTGATTGGTTTTGTTTTCCTTTTTTTCGTTTGTTTTCTTTTTTCTTAAGTTTTAGTTTTTCAATTTTTATATTAATTCAAATATGTCTAAAATAAGCCTAACTTATACTAGAAGGCCTCTTAACAAAATTTTTTAAAAAAATTTGGGGCCGTAGGCCAATGTTTCTTGGGCCAAAGGAGAGGCACGGCTCTGCCTCTGATGTTGGAGGAGTTGAAATCCATGTTCAATAGCTCGATGTTAGTGTTTTTCAGAGTGCAAGATGGTTTTATAGAGAGATGTGAGAAAATAAAAAACTAACCTTTCGTGGGGACGGTGAGGCGGTGATGGGGACGGTGAGGCGGTGATGGGGATGGCGTAACCGAAACGTTTCGGTAAAAACCATGGAAGATAAAATTTGGATTAAACTAGTGAATTACTTATTTTGAGAATTGACCTATTAATAATTTAAATAATTACGTATTTTTCTTAATTGTTTTCACTTCGAAACTTTATATTAGAAAACCTATAGATTTTTTAGTCGTACTGCAAAGAGAAAGAAAAGAAAAAAGATAGAGACCTCTCTGCCGTTGGAAGCCGACGATACAGAGATCACTTGTTTAATTATCATTTGGAGATATCTCCGGCGATAATCTGCCGTCAATTCAAATCAACGGAGACGGTTAGTTCTTCATTCCTCCTTCAATTATACGTTTAGGTAAGTGGTTTGATCGGCTTTGTTGAACCCTAGAATTTGAGATAAAAATTCGGATTCAATTTTGTGTTAGATAAGGATACACTTAGGATATACTACAGAATATGTGTATAGTTAGATACGAGATTATCTCCTAAGATATGGCTTTTTTGTGATTGAAAATTAACAAGTAGTACGTATCTAATAATAATATTAGAATTTTTACTTTGGTTTGGATTAAATTTCTTAACAAGTCTAAGTTTTCACCTCTTTTTGTTTGTTTTATTCATTGTTTTGCAGAACCATGTCTTCTCAACAACAAAGTAATGATGTTGATAACGAATCTGCTAATTCATCAAATCAAAGTGAAAATTATGGAGAACCTCCATTGTGGAATTATGTGACTAAATTAGATAAACAAGGAACAACCGGAGGAACTTGGAGCTTTCGCTGTAATATTTGTAAGGAGATCAAAAAAGGCTCTTATTCTAGAGTTAGAGCGCATTTACTTGGGATAAAGAACGCTGGTATTGCTATTTGTAAGAAAGCAAGTACGATCCAACAAGCTGAGATGAAAAAGTTGGAAGATGACTTTGAGAAGAAGAAAAGTGAGTTTGGTCCTAGAGAAGTTTCTTTGCCTTGTGATTCAGAATCTTCTAAGAAAAGAAAGTCTGCATTATCACCTATCACTTGAGCATTTGGTATTGAAGTGAAAGACCAACTGGATCAAGAAATTGCGAGGATGTTCTACACTGCAAGTTTGCCATTTAATCTTGCCAAAAATCCTCATTTTATTAGGTCATATCAGTTTGCTGCTAGTAACAAGATTGATGGATATGTTCCTCCCGGTTATAATAAGCTCAGAACGACTCTACTAGTGCAATCAAGAAACAATGTTGATAAGTTATTGCAACCTCTTAAGTTAACGTGGAAAGAAAAAGGAGTGACGATTGTGTCAGATGGTTGGAGCGATCCTACAAGAAAACCTCTTATTAATTTTATGGCTACTTCCGAAACTGGTCTCATCTTTCTTAAGGCTGTGAATTATTTTGGCGAAGTGAAAGATAAGTTCTTTATTTCTAACTTAATGAAAGAAGTTATCAATGAGGTGGGACATCAAAATGTTGTGCAGATCGTCACAGATAATGCAACAAATTGTAAAGCGGCTGGAGAGATTATTGAGGGTTTGTTTCCTCACATCTATTGGACACCATGTGTAGTCCACACTCTCAATCTTGCACTAAAGAACATTTGTGCTGCAAAGAATACGAAAGTGAACGCAGAAACATATGTGGAGTGTTGTTGGATCACAAATATTCATGAAGATACCTTGATGATCAAAAATTTCATCATGAACCATAACATGAGGCTATCAATCTTCAACAAGTTTTCTCCTCTTAAGTTGCTTTCAGTTGCTGACACTCGCTTTGCTTCTATTATTGTGATGCTAAAGAGATTTAAGCTAATCAAAAGAAGTCTTCAAGCCATGGCAATAAGTGAAGAGTGGTCTTCTTATAAAGAAGATGATACATGGAGGGCATGCATTGTTAAGGAGAAGCTTTTGAATGATGGGTGGTGGGATCAAGTGTCTTATATTGTTGATTTCACAAGACCTATATATGACATGATTAGGTTTTGTGACACCGACAAACCATGTCTTCACTTGGTGTATGAGATGTGGGATTCCATGATTGAGAAGGTTAAGGTTGAGATCTACAAGAAAGAACGACGTCAACCGTCTGAAGCTTCTCCCTTCTAAACTTTAGGGAATGGTAAAATGCATGACAATGGTAACTTATAAGGTATTCATACGAGCTTTTACCTCTGTCTGCTTCCTTCTTCATCATCTCCTGGTTCTTCATCAAGTACTTCAACTCTGTGACAAGAAAAGTTTAAAGTAAGTCTCATAATGATTATGCCATATCCCATGGATGAAAGCATTTTAAAAACAGACAAATAATTTAAAGGCCATAATCTATTGAACTTCAAATATGCAACAGAATCATCCATTTGTGTGATATATACAACATTAGGCATAACATAACATCATCTATCAAAGTGAATAACTTTAACCACAAACCATTCATCCTTATCAGCACTCTCTGCTGTAACTCTTGCAGCCACCTGCATAAATCAGACATTGTGAGCATCGAACCGATCAAAATAAAGAAAACGGGTACATAATAGGTTTACCTGTTCACCCTTTAGACTTGCATATGCCTCAATTTGATTTCTCATAGAAGGAGAAAGTCTTATTACATCTGAATCAAATTTCATTCTCTTCCTCTTCTGATCATTGCCTTCTGCAACTTATGTGATATCATTACAAGTATCACTACAAGTCTTGCTAGAGAATAACATTACAAATCAATTAAAGTAACTTGTTGTGTGTACCTAATTTTCTTCTTTGCTGCCCTGTTGGTCCATAAGGAAGCAGTGAATCCAATTGACTAAGCAAAATGTTCGACACGCTGCGTGTTACAACACAAAATCAAAAAGTCTCAGAAGGGTCTTATTGTTAGATACACATTTGGTCATTCAGTGAATCAAAGTCTTTAACTTTTTCATTCACCATTTCATTAAGTTTAAAGAAATGGCTTACGTTACTTCATTTTCAGAAAGCTCTTTTGCTTGAACGTACAAAATTTTGAGCTTTGACAATGAAGTATCACCAGGCTTCTCATCTATCTCAGGAGCTGCATCAAAACATAGTTACAAAAATCAAATCAGATAAATAACCAATTAGATCATATATAAACATTCTTCTTCAATAAAAGCTTTGATCTTGCGCAATAACACATTGTTCACTGTGTTAAACACAACAGAAGCGTAGAACAATTATTCATGAATTTCTGTATATTATCACAAAGGGCTGTACATTGGAATATATAGTGAAACATAGTGAACCTAGTTACCTAAAATACAATGATATGAAACATGTGTTTAGGGATTAAACATGATTGTGTAAGAGCTGAATTAGTGGGATTGCCATATCATCCCAATACCCCTCCTCAAGTTGAAGCATGGAGATCAACGATGCCCAACTTGTCAAGAAATGAATCGAACTCCTTTTTCCCCAATGCTTTGGTGAAGATATCAGCTAACTGTGCCCATGTGGAGACGTATGAATTCACGATATTCTTTGTGAGAATCTCATCCCGTATGAAATGACAATCGACGCCAACATGTTTCGTCCTTTCATGAAAGACTGGGTTCACACCGATGTCAATGGCTGCTTTGCTATCAGAGTATACCATCATCGGGTCTGGGTGAGCAACACCTAAGTCGTCAAGTAAGCGCTTTAACCACATCAGTTAACACAAGAATCATGTTAGATTTATAAAACTAACATCATGCATTCTCATCCACAACTACTCAAATCTAACTAACCATAATGCATTACTCATTAATGCAATAATAAAGATTAAAACCTAATCAAACCTGTAATGGGACCCTGGGGCGGGCCTGGAAAGTTGGGTGGATCTAATTCTAAAGCATAAACCCTAGGTGGTGATCTTCATCTTTGCTTCTTCTTAGGTGCCTCGATAGCTAGTTGTGCCAGGAGATGGTGCTCGATGGTCAAATCCACTCTTTGAACCGGTATATTTGGATAAGTCATAGAATAATGTCCAGTCTCTCCACAAGCATAACAAGTAACATTAACAGGTCTTGACGTCTTGAACTGGTTCTCCGCTGTACAGAATCATGCTATATGCCCCACCTTTCCACATATATAGCATCCTCTTGGATCAAAGGATGCTTTACCTTGTTCTCTTTGGTTGTTATATCCTCCTCTTCCATTGTTCGATCCTTGTCTTCCTGATGTAAACTCCCTTTTCATTAGGCGGTGTCATACCGGTCGCCATTCAACCCTTACCGGTACAATTCATACTTTTTTTAAAACCATAAGATTTTATTAAATGGGTCCACAAATGGGTAAAATGGCCATGGGCATACACGGATTCATCGGTTGCAAAAAAGAGAGAAAGCCCGTTAGAATGACCGGAAAAGAGATCTGAGCCGCACGGTCGCCGAGAACCAGAGAACCCCATTCAACAAGATCGGCGGTTACAAGAGCCACTACTTTGCGGCAATGGCGGCGAGCACAGACTTAAGACCGGATTAACCAAACCCAGACTCCAAGCCGCTCTCACCACCAAGCCAGACCCGCAGCAAATCTCCCGAGAAAAATCGAACTATAAAGCTTGTTTCTTACTTTGACTTGTTTCTCTACCTTGGTAGCATGCTTCATCACGTTAGATTCAAAATCGTGTTTAATATTTATGTCACGGTGGGTCCATTAAATAATATTACCACAAAACTAGCTTGTTGACAATAATTATGTCGTCACATCCGTATTTGCCGAATAAAACACCAAATGGATTAAGAGTAGAGTGAAACCTCTATACATTAATAAACACTGTAACCTAATAAAATTTGCTGGTTCTAAGTCGGACCGATGTAAAAATGAACAAAATTTGATAAGATACTTAGATAATAGATTTTGTTATAATGTCTATGTAAATATATGGTCCCATTAATAACATCAATTAATAATCATGTAAAATTTCATATATATATATATAAAGATAATATAATTTTAGTATTTTTAATGAATTTCTGTTGGAACTCATCACTAACTTTTCTTATATAAGAAAATATTATGTTGTATTTTAAATTATCTTATTGTTATAATGTATATATATTTGTCATAAAAATAAGTAAAATTTTCTATAAGTTTTTAAATTCTAAATATGCATAATTTTTATTTCAATAGTCGTATTACCGTATAAGCTGTTTAAATACAATAATTGAAGTCATTAATCATAAATTTACATTTATGTTAACTGTTTATATAAGTGAATTCATCTATATATAATATTTATTATTTATTATCAAAATAATTTGATTTTTCTTTTAAATTTTAAACTTCCAAATCCAAAACTGTTAAAATTTATAACATCCAAAAACATTAATTTTATTTATATCAAATTGTTTTAATTTATATATTTTTAATTTTAAAAAACTATCTATAAATTAATATCACTATAAAATAATAAAATACTATGGTCCCAACATTATTAATTTATAGAAGTTTTACTTTATTGAGTGAGAAAGAGTTGAAGAATCTACGAGGAGATGGGAGTGGAGTTAGAAAATTATCAGACATAATTTACGACTTTGATGACCTTGGAAATCCCAACAAGTTGCAAGAACTCTCTCGTCCCAAACTTGGCGGCCCAGAGATTTCTTATCCTAGATGGTGTCGTACCGGTCGCCATTCAACCCTTACCGGTACAATTCATACTTTTTTTTAAAACCATAAGATTTTATTAAATGGGCCTGCAAATGGGTAAAATGGCCATGGGCCTACACGGATTCATCGGTTGCAAAAAAGAGAGAAAGCCCGTTAGAATGACCGAAGAAGAGATTTGAGCCGCACGGTCGCCGAGAACCCGAGATCCCCATTGAATAAGATCGGCGGTTACAAGAGCCAATACTTTGCGACAACGGCGGCGAGCACAGACTTAAGACCGGAGTAACCGAACCCAGACTCCAAGCCGCTCTCACCACCAAGCAGAGCCGGCGCTAAGGGCATGTAGATAAAACATTTGAATGGGGTCCCACTTTTTAGGGGGGCCCAAAATTTATATATATATATATATGTATATATATATTTTTAATTAATGTCCAAGAAAAAAAACCATACCAATTTCTGCCGAAACATTAACACAGATGGGCCATTAATATATATAGAGGCCATACATGATTCTACTTGGTTAGGCTCAATTCGGCCAATTTTCAATTTTTAACAAAAATAGGGTAACGAAAATTTATTGGCTAATCAAGAAACAAGAAAAAAAAATTATAAATGGAAAAGAGAGTAATGTATTAATTTTCAAAAATATTGTGTGGGTTCAAAAATTATTATTATGTAAATATTACATTATATTATTTAGTTTTAAAAAATAAAATTTAGGTTAATCTCCTTCTCCTTCTTTACGTGACTTAGTTTTTTTTTTCCCTTTTTTTTGTTTTAACTTTTGTTTTCCTCCATTGAAAAAGAGAAATAGAGAAGAGAGATCAATTTTACTCAAAACAAATCTGAATCGTTTATTTATTGTAAGGTAAAAAGCTTTTTGAATTTTATTTGTATGTTTATTTTCTTTGTTTGTGTTAATTTTATTGTTTATGCATTCACCAAATTGAGTATTTGGATTTAAAATTTGTTTTCAGTTTATAAGTATTTTTTTTTATTACTGAATGTTTATATGTGTGTACGTGATAGATCAGAAGATGACTTCAGGATGTCAAAAAAGAAAAAAAACAAAAAGAGTAGAAGAATTGGTGAAATCTCAAGCTGGATCCCTTTTAAGGTATTTTAAGAAACCAAACCCCCTTAGAACTGATGATGTTGATGAAATTGATGAGGTTGAAGAGGTTGATGGAATTCATGAGGTTAATGGAGTTGATAACGAGGATGAAATTAGAACTGAAAGTAACAACAAAAAGCAAGAGGAGAATGAGAATGAGATAGATGATGAAGATGTCAATCAAAACAAAGAGGATGATCACTTTGAAGAATATGATTCATATTTGGATATTATGGATCCTGCAAATTGGGGACAAATTTATCAGAGGTTAATAGACTATTTGGTTAAGAAAGGTCCTCTTGCGCCACCATCTGAAGATTATATATTTTCTCAAAATAATCATGGTAGACGTTTTTCTCATAGACATTACAAGAGGCATTTGGAGAATGGAGATAGAAAATACAGGCGTTGGTTGATCTATTCAACAACATCACATAGAATCTATTGTTTTTGTTGCAAGTTGTTCACTCGATACAAAGATATCCCTCCACTATCAAGCACTGGTTTCATGGATTGGAACAATGTCGTAGTAAGGCTTAGCGAACACAAGAAAAGTCATGATCACATCACTTGCATGAGCCAGTGGATGGAGCTAGAGTTGAGGTTTCAAAAGAATCAGACAATTGATAAGTGTCTCCAAGAAAAAATCAACAAAGAAAAGAATCATTGGAGAGAGTTTTTATTGAGATTATTTGCAGTGGTGGAGTATCTGGCAAAGAGTAAAATAGCGTTTCGGGGAAATAAAGATAAAGTTGGTGAAGATAACAATGGAAATTTTCTGGGAAATATTGAAATGATTGGTGAATTTGACGCAATAATGCGGGAGCACCTAAGGCGAATTAAAACGAAGGAAACTCACTACCATTACCTCAGCCACACAATTCAGAATGAGTTGATAGGAATGTTGGGATCTGAAATCAAGCTCATGATCATTAGGAAAATTAAAGCGGCAAAATACTTCTCGGTGATTCTTGATTGTACTCTGGATATTAGCCACAAAGAACATATGTCTTTTATTATTCGATGTGTGGATGTATCGGTGGATCAAGCTCATGTTGAAGAATATTTTCTTACTTTTGTGGAAGTTGATGATAAGTCAGGAAAATGACTTTTTGAGCTACTTTGCAAAACATTGGATAGTCTTAATCTAGACATTGATAATGTTAGGGGACAAGGTTATGACAATGGATCTAACATGAAAGTGAAAAACAAGGGAGTGCAAAAGAGATTGCTTGATATCAATTCGAGGGCATTTTATACACCATGTGTTTACCATAATCTGAACTTGGCTATTTGTGATATCGCAAAATCTTCTGAGAAGACAATTTCATTCTTTGGGATCGTCCAGAGTTTATATCAGTTTTTTTCGCCTTCTATAACTAGGTGGGAGATGTACAGAAAAAAGGTGGGAGGACTTACACTTAAATTTTTATCAGATACGCGTTGGGAAAGTCATCTTGAAAGCATCAAAGCAATACGTTTTAAAGCTCCAAAAATCAGAGATGTCTTACTTGACTTCGCAGAAAATAGTGATGATCCACAAGCCAGAAGTGATGTTGAATATCTTGCAACAAGTGAAACACATGGAATTTATAAATTTTAATTTATAATTATTCCGAATTAATTTTATATATTAATTATAATTAATTACAATTAATTAATATTAATT
>CM051386.1:11630587-11655587 GCA_028015245.1 Cardamine occulta | reverse complement strand
ACAATAAATTAAATATTATTAATAAAATTATGTATCCGTCAGAAATCCGTCGGTTTTCCGTCGGTTTTAAAGACGTCGGAATTCCGTCGGTTTTAGATCCGTCAGAAATCCGTCGGTTTTCCGTCAGTTTTAAACCGACGGAACCCCGACGGATTTCTGACGTAATCCTGATATCAGAAATCCATCGAAAATCCATCGGAATTTCCGACGGATTTCCGACGCAGCTTTTATTTCCGACGAGATAGAAGCGACGGCAAAACCGACGGATTTCTGACGGATTTTGCCAAATCCGACGGATTTCTGACGGAATTGGCCGTCAGTTTTGCGGTATTTTTCTTGTAGTGATCGCAACTAACCTCCGAGACAGTCAACTTTCAGATCGGAGAGAAGGTCCACCGATTCGCAACCGGCATCCTCAACCAAAAAAAAGAACCGATGAGAGCTTCCCTCACCGCCGTGAATCCGCGGAAGCTCCACAACGACGATACCAGAGAAAGAAGAAGTCCCACTCCCAAGATCATCGAGCAATACCATTGCGGCTATGAAGATCTGAGCATAAAAACAAAGGAGATTTTTACAAAACCTATATCTACTTTTAAAAGAGAGAGATAGGAGAGAAAAGGGAACGATTGTCCTGTGGTACCGTATGAATTTGATGTAAGAATAGTTGGATTAGAAGAGGGAGCACGAAATAAATTTTCGTACAATTCATACTTGAATATTTCTTTGAACATTTTTCAGTACAAGATGTTAGAAAAATATTTCAAATTAAATATTTTTTTGTTAAGTACTACCACTATATATCTCTAATATATATATATATATATCTACACTATTGTTGACAGATAAAGAAGCTATTACCAATGTACGTACCACGCGAGACGAGCAATTTGAAGAGTCCAAGCAAGACACGTTCGCTTCAGGGAGGCTAAAGGCGGTTTTACACAACCTAATTTTGTCGCTCAAGGCCAGCATTTTAGCTGAGGACTTTGCTGACTTCGGCAAGATCGATAGTCTTTATGAAGAAGGTTTGTTACTCAAGTTAGGGTTTCAAGATGACATATTTAAGAAGTTCCCTTTACCTAAGGTCATCGTTGATACCCTCTAAGAATCTTGTAAAGGACTCCTCAAATACGACACTCCCAAAATATTATCAAGTAAGCACACGTAATTAATAACATCTTTTAACATCCATATTTTTTAATATATGTAGACCGATCCTAAAGCAAGGATCCTCTAATATTTCCAAGATTTTTTACGTTATATTATTGGCCTTGTTATAATAAAAAAAATGGCAATGATATAATCAAAAGAAACGGCAGCCGTAACTTCTGAAATTATAATTTTATGTAGAGTCCACCGTCACTATGCATGCACAGTAACTTGCTTTTATATTTCTATATAAACGAACGATCGAATTCATTTGTAACACACAATTTGATATCAAGTAATAAACATCCCCTTCATCTCTATTAGTATCATGATCCTCTTTCATGGGTATAAAATTATCTTCCTTACATAAAATAGTTTTCACGATAACTTATATAGTCTTTTATAACACGTTATCAGCACGATCGCTCTGGGATTATGCTAAAAATATTTTCATCATCATTTATTTATTGTTTATGTCTTATAACTGCTTTATGCACCATAATTCTGGTCAGCTAAGCCGCCATCATTTATTTATTGTTTATGTCTTATGGATGTTTTATGCACCATAATTCCGGTCTGCTAAGCCGCCATCATTTATTTACTGTTTATGTATTATGGCTGCTTTACGCAAAATAATTTCAGATGGCTAAGCCACCACATATTTACCAGATGGCTGAGCCACCATATACTTTATTGTTATTCTGATGTGGATGACTCCGTCACCATAATATAACTGTTGATGGTGACACTCATGCTGGCAGAGAAGAATAGTGAACTTCTCATTCAAAACCACAATTCTCGTCTAACTGGGACCCAAGCATTCCCAGAAGTGAATGTAGCTGACGTGAAAAATCCTGAAAGTGAGAATCAAACCTATCAAGGTCGTAATCGTGGCCATCGATTTAATCGTGGACGTGGTGGAAGAACTTACAACTCAGGAGGAAGAGGATCGTTCAAATGGGTTCATCCCGAACAAAATTCTAAGGGGAAAGAAAGAAAATTCCACCCAGAAGCGTGAGAATGTGTGCTACAGATACGGGTCTAAAGGACATTGGGCCCGTATATGTCGAACCCCTCCTCACATTTGTAAGTTATACATGGAATCCATCAAAAGAAAAGGGAAAGAATAAATCTTGCAGAAAACTTTGAGGGTACAACGTACCTCGATTCTACCGATTTTGCAAATGATTTCCAAGAGTCCAAATATGCGGCCAACTAAAATATTTAAAGCGGAACTAGTGAATAGTCCCCAGAGATGCCATATTTAAAATTATAGTTTTCTATTGTTTGAAGAATAATGTTATTTAAAAAAAATATAAACTAATGTATAATTATTGTGTGTTTTTATTAAATGAATGAAATTTACTTGCTTTTATTGATGTTTGTCTTAATTACAGAAATGGAGAAATATAGAAACAAAACAATATCCAAGGAAAATGTAAGAATTTGTATACCAGATAGTGGAACAACGCATACTATTCTTAGACAAAAGAGTTACTTCTCTAATCTAAAACCAACAAACGTTATTGTCAATACAATATCAGGTCCTGCATACGTGATTAAAGGAATTGGTAAAGCCAATTTTACGTTGCCTAATGGAACAAAATTTTTCATAAATAATGTGTTATATTCTCCAATTTCTAAAAGGAATTTGTTGAGTTTCAAAGACATATACCTTTAATGGAAAGAAGTATATGTACATATCTTCTGATAAATCGGGAAAAAAAATTATATTGGAAAAATTTCCAAAGCTTCTCTCGGGATTGCACCATACTCATATAAGTGCAATCGAATCGCATCTAGTAGTTAAAAGAAATCCAGAAGATTTCACATTATGGCATGATCGCCTTGGTCACCCAAGCACTACGATGATGCAAAGAATCATTGAGAACTCACATGGTCATTCACTGAAAATCCAAGAGATATATCAAGGAAATAAAAAGATATGCGCTGCATGTTCTCTTAGAAAATTGATAATAAGACCATCGCCAACCAAAATTGATAAAGAATCACCAAAGTTTCTTGAACGAATTTGAGGAGATATTTGTGGACCATTCCACTATTTTATGGTATTAATTGACGTATCCAGCAGATGATCACATGTTTGTCTATTATCATCTCGAAGTATGGCGTTTGTGAGATTTCTAACTCAGATAATCAAACTAAGAGCTCGGTTTTCTGATTACCCCATTAAGAGAGTTAGACTAGACAATGCTGGTGAATTCACATCCCAAGCCTTCAATGATTATTGTATGGTAACAGGAATTAAAGTTGAACATTCAATAGCTCATGTTCATACACAAAATAGTTTGCCTGAATCAATAATTAAACATTTACAATTAATTACAAAACCATTGATCATGAGATCAAAACTTCCAACCTCGGTATGGAGACATGCCATTTTGCATGCAGAAGCACTTATTCGGATAAGACCAAGTGCATATCATAAGTATTCTCCATTACAATTGGCATTTGGTCGAGAACCAAATATTTCTCATCTAAGAATTTTTGGTTGTACGGTATACGTGTCTGTAGCACCACCATGATACAAAAAGATGGGACCACAAAGGAGGTTAGGAATATATGTTGGTTGTGATTCTCCATCAATCATACGATACCTAAAACCATAGACTGGTGATATCTTTACGGCAAGATTCGCCGATTGCCATTTTGATGAGAATGTATTACCAATTCTAGGGGAGAAAATAAACAAGTAGGAAAAGATATAGAATGGAGTGTACCATCTTTGTTACACCTTGATCCTCATACAAAATAGTCAGAACTAGAAGTTCGACAAATTATACATTTGTAGAGTATAGCAAATCAGTTACATGATGCTTTTGCAGATACCAAAACGGTAATCAAATCACATATTCCAGCTGCAAATGTTCCTACTCAGATTGAAATTCCACAAGAATATGGGAGATGAGATGATACACGTGAGTCTAAACACGTCTGCAGCGTGGAAGACCTGTTGGTTCTAAGGATAAAAATTCTAGAAATCAAAAATAAGTTGAAAAGCCCAATACTCTCAAAATAGCAGAAAATATATTGGAGGAGATGAATCATGAGGCTAATGATGATGTAGAATATCAATTATATCCATAATGGAAAGATATGAAAACATAATGAAATTGATACTATTGATGAAGTTTTATCATACCTTGTATCAAAGGAAATATCTAAGGAAAATGACGACCCAGAACCAAATTCTGTATATGAGTGTCAAAACAGACACGTTTGGATAAAATGGAAAGATGCGATGCAAGTTGAGCTTGATTCGCTTAATAAACGAGATGTACTTGGCCCAATTACACTCACACCCGAAGATGTGAAACCCGTTGAATACAAGTGGGTATTCGTTCGAAAACGAAATGAGAAAAATGAAATTATGAGATATAAAGCTCGCCTTGTGGCTCAATGATTTTCTCAAAGGTCCAGAATTGATTATGAGGAAACATATTCTCCTGGTATGGATGCAATCACGTTTAGATTCTTAATGAGTCTAGCGTCTAATAATAATCTAGAGATGCGTCTCATGGATGTTGTTACATCATATTTATATGGATCATTAGATACTGATATCTATATGAGAGTTTCAGATGGGTTTAAAAGGTCAGAAGCATTAAAATTTAAACTCAAGGAGTTATGTGCAATAAAGTTACAAAGATCATTATATGGGTTAAAGCAATCTCGACGAATGTGGTATAATCATCTTAGTGAACATTTAACAAAAGAAGGATATGTAAACAATCATATATGTCCATGTGTTTTCATCAAGAAAACAATATCTGGATTTGTGATTATTCCAGTGTATGTTGATGATCTAAACATAATAGGAACTCAAGAAGAAATACAAAAAGCCGCAAATTATTTCAAAGGAGAATTTGAGATGAAAGATCTCGGACAAACAAATTTTTGTCTTGGCTTACAAATTGAGCATTCTCAAAATGGTATATTTGTGCATCAATCCACATATACAAAACGAGTGTTAAAACGTTTTAATATGGATAAGGCAACTCCTCTCAGTACTCCAATGGTCGTTAGAATATTTAATATTGAAAATGACTCATTTCAACCATCTGGGGAAAATGAAGAGATACTTGGTCCTGAAGTACCATATCTAATTGCAATTAAAGCCCTTATATATTTTGCAAATTGCACTCGACCTGATATCTCATTTGCTGTTAATCTTTTGGCCAGATTCAGTTCCTCTCCCACACGAAGACATTGGAACGGAATTAAATATGTCTTTTGCTATCTTCAAGGAACTACTAATTTAGGGTTATTTTATTCTATAAAATCAAATGGTCAAATGATTGGTTTTGCAGATGCAGGATACTTATCAGATCCACATAAGGTCCGATCACAAACAAGATACGTATTCACAATTGGAGGCACTGCTATATCTTGGCGTTTTCAAAAACAGATGCTCGTGGCAACTTCCTCAAACCATGCTGAAATCATCGCGCTCCATGAAGCAATCAGAGAATGTGTACGGTTGAGATCAATAAGCCAACACATTCGATCAAGCAGTGGGATCCACATTAACACAGAACTAACGATCTTATATGAAGATAATGCAGCATGTGTCACTCAAACTAATGAAGGATATATCAAAAGTGATAGAACCAAACACTTCCATCCAAAGTTATTTTCATATACTCAGGAGTTAGAAAAGACTAAAGTCATTGAAATCAAGTATGTTCAATCATGTGATAATGCCGCAGATCTTTTCACAAAGTCTCTACCTACTACAACGTTCAGGAAACATGTCCAAAATATTGGAATGCGCCATCAACGAGATTTACAAGATGACACATGATCATTCGAGGGGAAGTTTGCGTGGTTGCACTCTTTTTACCTACCATGGTTTTTTCCTCCAAGTTTTCCTGGAAATGTTTTTAACGAGACAACAAAATATATAACGCAAAGGACGATAGTGACACTGGTCTCCAAGGAGAAGTGTTATAATCAAAAGAAACGGCAATGATATAGTCAAAAGAAACGACAACTGTAACTTCTGATATTATAATTTTATATGGAGCCCACCGTTACTATGCATGCACTGTAACTTACTTTTATATCTCTATATAAACGAACGATCGAATTCATTTATAACACACAATTTGATATCGAGTAATAAACATCTCTTTCATCTCTATTAGTATTAAAACGACCGCACCTTTTTTTTTTTTTTTAAACAGATAATAATATTCCCATAAATATTAAAATCTCTCAATTTCAATTAAATTAAATAATTCAATTTAACCAACTTAAACCATCAAATAGTCACACAAAAACTCAACCATAAATTAATTCATTGATTAAACATGATTAAAATCACCATAATTAATTACCCAAATTTAGAAACTTAAGTCACATTACTTCCAAAATTATTAAATAATTTAACCAAATTTCTAACATGATTTTAACTCTAAAAATCATAAAAATAAATAATTCGCAACAACTCCACAATTATTCAAATTAAACAAAATGAACCATGAAAACTTCAATCGAGTTCTAGATCATCCCCTCTTCTTCGCCATGATCCCACGGTCACACTTTTTCTTTTCCTGCATCAAATAAAAAGAGATGCATAAGTATTTCGATAAATACTTAGTGAGGCAATCCTCCCATCTACAAGCTATACACACAAACGATTTAAAAATATTTAACGTATTTAAACGCGAAATACCACATTAAATCAACCATTTCACGAACACTCAATCTAGATCCTCCCGAAATCATACACGACCTATATTCATGCAAACACATTAAATATTTAAATCATTTAGATAAGCTTATGGTCCTGCACTCACCTTAGCCAAGCACAAAAATTTCCGCGACAAAATACGCAATTTTTCGAAACTCCCCGGGACGAATAAACCCTAAGTTCCCCAACTAGAAAGATAATAAAATATTAAAACTTGAACACCAAGCAACTACAAACACGACTTATAAGTAGTCTTCTTCGTAACACTAGACGACAGCAACCACTAGACGGCAACGCCGTTTAACAGCGTTCACCATCCCACCGGCGTTCTCTTCACGTCACACGCCACGCCGTCGTGACTTACGCTACACCACCTCCGACATCGCGTCTCCGGTCTCACGCCTAACCACCACCTCCCAACGCGATGACAACGCCACCGGTCAGCTCTGATCAACACGGCGACGACGAAACCATCATGTCACGCCGATCACGACCTTCCACGACGATCACCTCCACCGCCACCACCGGTCGCGATCACAACCTTGACCTCACCACTTGCCGCACGGCCACTCTCCACCACATCACCTCGCCGTACCCGTCCCGCCTAACGTCTCACCGCTAAACTCCCTCACCGATCAACCTCCATCCTCGCCGAACACCCCCCGATCATCACGTCACTACGACTCCCGCCTCACGATCGCCGCTAACCCCATCACCGATCAACAAAAACAACAAAGAGAAGAGGTTCTTACCGCGATGAAGGATGAGATGGAGAGTGACTTAAAGCTTCTCTCTCACGGCAACCCCAACGACGGTCACCTCCGCTTTCTCTCCGTTCAACACCAAAGCCTCTCACCCTTCTCTTGTCTCTTGCACCGCACGACCCTCCGTTCTCTTTCTCTCACACACACGATGGGGTGGTTAGGTTTCGACGAAGAGGGAGATACACGCGTTGATACGTGTATATATATAAATCAAGTTTTCGTATTACACCAACCAGTCCTCCAGTTTCTGAAACTTTCGCAATTGACCCCAATACTTATAAAACGATCAATTTAACCCATCCGAAAAACTTCCAATTCGATCAATTTGCTCCTTAACTTTCCGAAATCACAAATTAGCCCCAAACTTCCAAAATTATCAATTAAACCCGACTGTAACTTCTGGATTTAATCAAATCAACCCTTAACTTCTCAATTCAACGATTACACCCCCAACAACTTTCTGATTTATCAGAACCAACCCCAACCCGGGTTTGCGGATGTTACAAGTATCATGATCTTCTTTCACATATATAAAATTTTATTCCTTAAATAAAATAATTTTCACAAATAAATTAGATAGTCTTTTATAACAAGTCTTTCTTTTTTGGCGATTTGTGTATTTTTTGGTAACTAGGACCCAAAGCAAATACTTTTTTTTCCTCCCAACTTGAAAAATATAATTAATCAAAACTTGATCACTTTCAGAGATTATGACTTTTACTCGAAATCAATATGGATGTAATGGGTCTCATGACCAAAAAACATTTTGTTTAACCAAAAAGAGAAGATCTGGATATTCGTTTTGTTTGTTTCTATATAGAACCTAATGAGTAATGTCGTCCACACAGATTTAAAAAAATATATAATCAACGAAGTTAACTAACAGTTTGATTATGCAAAAAATGAGAAAATGTCAACATAAATCGCATACAGTTGCGTACATTTTAAAATTTTAAGTTTGCTTTTAATTTTATTTTATTAATTTCAGTACGTGTTAGTTTACTTTGATTTGGGCTAGAACGTATTGAAGTAAAACCGCAATTTGAAATATCTTTTGTACCTATCTATCGACTTTCAAAATGTTATTTCGATCCTTTTGGGATATGAGCATTTTTATCTGATCTTGAAACTAAAGATTAGTAAAATGTCACGTGTAGTTTTCCGGGACATGTAGTTTTGAGATCTTTATGGCAGCCTAATATGGTGCATTTGGATGATACGGGTTTGGAGTTCACTGCAACGGGAAGATTATAACCGTCCACGAGACTTAAATCATAGAAATTAAGTTTGGATTTATCAGCTTGTACCGAGATTTGAATAATGGTTGCCGGAGGTTAATTCCGATCAATCCATTACATTCCAAACGTTCGTCACAATCAACTAAAATTCATTGAAATTCCAAGCTTGCACTTTACATTTTTTTTATCACAACTAACAACATGAAAATACAATTATTCGATCTTTAAGGTATACTATTGTTATTTCTACAATTATTTTCAAAAGTAATTTCTTTTATAGATTATACGTCATTATTGTAAGAATTTTATTACCCGTTTCGCAAGCTTGATTCCAGTTTGAAGTGAAATCACAACCTGTTCTAGCCCAAATATTGGATTGTTGGTAGAGTTAAGGTTTGATCTTTTAAGACAAGGGAGAACGATGTCGCTTCCGATGGTGTTAAAGAACTTTTGACTAGTAAATATTGTTTCTTTTAAGAAAATCAATGGAACGATGAATTGGCGATCTTATGAAAGGAACTAACTAATATTATGAAATCTACAAATAGTGTATGCATATCTCCAAATAATGAAGTGTTTTAAGGAGTGAACTAGAGTCACATTTTTACATTTTATTGTTGTGTGTTCAATTTTTCAGATAATTTTCATTTATTAAGATTCTGTTCGTTTACATTTTATGATTATTTTTCTTTTAGTTATATATATATATATGTAATTTATAATTTTTCTGCCAAAAACTAATATGTCAGCAAAACAAAACTCAACTGTAAAATTTTCATAATGAATTGCAAATCCGTAATTTTTCACCCAAAAAAAGTTACAAATTTTCCGCAAAACACGGATCTATTATTTTCCCGCCAAAAATATATTAGAATATATTTAATTCAAAATAATTTGAAAATAAGATCAAATAAATGTGAAATGAGAATCAAAATTATTTTTCTGATCAATTTCCCACCAAAAACTGGATCTCGTAATATTTTAACAAACTACAATTTCGTTTTGCCAAAATAGAAAATTTACAATTTTCTAGTCAAAAACTGATCCGTTTTTCAGTAAAAACACTCGACTCTGTTATTTTGTTAATGTACTGCAAATCCATTTTCTTAACAAACTGCAATTCCATTTTGCCAAAATGAAAAATTTACAATTTTTCCGTCAAAAACTGATTTGTTTTCCAGTAAAACACTCGACTCTAATTTTTTTAAGGAACTGGAAATCCGTAATTTTCTATCAAAATGAAAAATTTGTAAATATTCAGCCAACTGTAATTTTTCCGCCAAAAAAATATATTCGAATCATAACATATGTAGAAAAAAATTAAACTTTTATTAATTATATGCATTATATAATAATTTAAAATAATTTGAAAATAAGATAAAATAAAAGTGAAATGAGAATCATAATTATTTTTTCAATACATTGATTTGAATTAGGTAGATAAATTTTAGGCAAATTAAAATCAATGTTAATTTCTATAATATTGCTGGTTTAATCTGTTTGGATACACATATAACATTTGTTTTTAAATGGGTGTTTCCATCTTAAAGTGATTTTTTTAATAGTGTAATAGATAGATTGTGTTAAGGAGTATTTTAGTTTCTAATTATTAATAAAATTTAATATGTTTTCCTAATTGATTTTTCACTTATATTTTAGGAATGTATTCAACCAAATATTTGAAGTGGATTGTGTTAAAATGACAAATTTTATGTTAATCAAAATCATGAATGTTATTAAGATTGTTTTTACCAAAAAGGTCTTCCAAAATCTAATATAATTGGTTATAGTGTTTGTAAATGACTCTTAAAATCTGATGTTACCAAAATTTAAAAGATATATTTTTTTTGTTAAAAGGCTTTCAAATTTAAAAGATATTTTTATCATTAGTTTTGTAATGACTTCAACATTAAAGGTCCAAAATGGTATTACCTTAACAAAAAAAAATGGCATTGTAGGTGTGTTTTAAATTAGGTTCGTTTTATAGGTAATCTATAACTATTTATGCTCTCTCTTCTCGAACTTCACCCTTTTTCATATTTAAATTGTAATTCACTATTAGTATAATCTACAATTCATATATGTTTACCTATGTTTATTTATATAAATCTTTACCGTGACACACGATACGAGTATTATCCACTAATAGCGTCATTGGGCTTAACAGCAAATATAATTAATAGGATTTTTATATTACCGTTAACGATTAAACAAATCTCCGTTTTATCAAACCACTGTTTCAAAATTTGAAAATCTCCTTCATAAATAAATTAAACACATTTTTTGATTTTTTTTTCTTCAACAATCTCAATGTCTTCAAAAATCGTCTCTTTCTCTCTCTCTCTTTGACCACCTCGAGTCACATCACAGAACCTTGACCATCAACAACACAACACAAAACCCATAGATTCTTTAAAGGAAACATCTTTCTTTCTCACTTCTCAACTTCTCACTTCCTCCACTTATCGATCTTCTTCTTCTTCTTCTTCTTCTTCAGTTATGAGTATCCAAACTCCAAATCTCGAATCTTTACATGATAGTTCCTCTTCCAATTGCAATAACACCAATGCCAGTTTCATTTCTGGATCCGAAAGCTTCAAAACCAGCAGTAATGGCTCTGAAGACATTAGGCTTAATAACAGTATTAGCTTAAGTTTCTGTAGCAGTAACAGTGTAAGCAGTGAAGCTAATCTTGAAAAGTCTCAATCTTTCGATACAAACGAGGCTAATTTGAAAAGGGTCTTTGCTCCTTCGAAGCCACATAAAGGAAACGATCTAAGATGGGATGCGATTCAGAGTGTTAAATGTAGTAAAAACGAAGATCTGGGTTTAGGTCATTTTAGGTTGTTGAAGAAATTAGGATGTGGAGATATTGGGAGTGTGTATTTAGCTGAGCTTAGAGAGATGGGATGTTTCTTCGCCATGAAAGTTATGGATAAAGGAATGTTAATTGGGAGGAAGAAATTGGTTAGGGCACAAACTGAAAGAGAGATTTTGGGTTTGTTAGATCATCCTTTCTTGCCTACGCTTTACTCTCATTTCGAGACTGAGAAGTTTTCTTGTCTTCTTATGGAGTTTTGTAGCGGTGGAGATCTTCATATTCTCCGGCAGAAACAGCCCGGGAAACATTTCTCCGAGCAAGCCGCCAGGTTAATTTGGTTTAGAGTTGTTAAATTTCTTGTTTTTTGGGTTTTGTTTGCCAGTGAATTCAAATTGAATTAGAGTAATTTGAATGTCAGTGTCTTTGATTATTCTGTGTAGTTGTAGCTTTTAGTGAATCCTCTGTTTTGTCTTTTCATGGTAATGATTTCGGTTTTGTCTGAAAGTGAAATCAAATTGGTTTGATTCTTCAATGTAGCTTTAAGAATCTGAAAAAAATTAAAACTTTGATCCTCTGTTTTGTCTTTTTCTTGGCTATGTTACTGGGTTTGTGTGAAATCAAATTGGTTTGATTCTTTTCTGTAGCTTAAAAAATCTGAAAAACATTGAAATCTTGATCCTCTGTTTTGTCCTCTTCATGGCTATGTTTTGGTTTTTTGAAAGAGGGAAAATCAAATGGATTTGTATGACTTTTAAAACCTTTCACATTCTAATGGATCCTCTGTTTTTTTTGTTTCATATGTTCTTGAATTTGCAGATTTTATGCCTCTGAAGTACTTCTTGCACTTGAGTATCTTCATATGATGGGTGTAGTATACAGAGATTTGAAGCCAGAGAATGTAATGGTGAGAGAAGATGGTCACATTATGCTATCAGATTTCGATCTTTCGTTGCAGAGTTTCGTGAGTCCTACATTGATTCAATCCACTTCACAACCTTCTTGTCATATTACTTCGTACTGTATTCAACCTCCTTGCATAGATCCATCATGCAAATTACCTGTAGTCTGTATCCAACCATCTTGCTTCAAGCCTCGTTTCCTCAACAATAAACCAAGAAAGGCGAAAACCGAAAAATCTGGTTCAGATTCATTCCCAATGCTAATAGCCGAACCAACCGATGCTCGGTCTATGTCATTCGTCGGTACTCATGAGTATTTAGCTCCTGAGATCATAAGAGGAGATGGTCATGGAAGTTCTGTTGATTGGTGGACTTTTGGTATATTTCTCTACGAGTTGTTAACCGGGAAAACACCGTTTAAAGGAAATGGAAACCGCGAAACACTCTTCAATGTTGTTGGTCTACCGTTAAAGTTTCCCGAAGGATCGATAAGTTTTGCGGCTAAGGATTTGATTCGAGGTTTGCTTACTAAAGATCCAAAGAAGAGATTAGGGTTCAAGAAAGGTGCTACAGAGATAAAGCAACATCCTTTCTTTAATAATGTCAATTGGGCTCTAATCAGAAGCACAACTCCACCAGAAATACCGAAACCGATCGATCTTTCGATACTAAATGAAACCCTCAAGTCATCAGTTCAACAACAAGACAAGCATTCAAAACAATCAGATTCATCATCAGGTCCTTATTTAGATTTTGAGTTCTTCTAATGAAACTCTTTAGTATATGTAATTTATTTATATTCTCCTTGAATCTTTTTTTTCCCTTTTGAAAGGGTTGTTTCTGTTTTTTTTTGCCTCTGTATTAAGCAACAATTTTGCATTTGCGGTTAGGTTATGGTTTGATTAATTAAATGGATCATATTCAATTTATGTTCATAAAGAAAACAACAAAGATTTGGGAAAGGGTTTAGGAAAGATAGCAGTATTAGTCTTTTTAGTCTTTTGTTGCATGAATTAAAAAAGATTCATTTTTGTGGTGTAATCGAGAAAAGTGAAATTAAACTTTTATCTTGCAGATATATGTTAGTCCCACATCAAAATTTAGCTTTTTCTTCCATGTTTTGGCTTTTAAGCTTTCTTATAAAGACAAAACAAAAACACTTTTGCCTGAAGGATTCTTTTTGTACACAAAATTCGATTTTTTTTGTTAACAGTTATTCTCTGAATATTCTTAAACCTTTTTCCCAGAGAATGTAAATTTCTGAAAAGAAAAACTCAAATGAGACAACACAGAGAAAGAAAATGACTTGTATCATCTTTTATGCTATGGTCGCTAATGGTGAAAGAAAAAAGCTTTTACAGTTTTACTTTAGATAGGCCCAAAATGAATTATTCGATGCAAATTTCGATCGAATATCTGAAGAAAAGATAATTCACGTTCTACGATTTCAGGATTTTAATATTAAAAAAAAATAGATATTCAAAGGAATAAACTGGATTGACGGATTGATAAGCCGTAAGCATCAGAATTAAACCTTTATTTTTCTGCGGAAAATATGTTTTATTTACCATTGTAATTTCCTAAAGTCTTGATACAAAGAATGATTTAACTATGATGGCAGATATATACAACTTGAAACGAAATACAAATTAGGCCAACCATGTTTTGATAAGTTATGTGCAACTATATTGTGGCATCGATTGATAAAGGAGAAATTTCGAAGACCATGACTTAAAATCCATGGCTTTTAACACTGGCAAAAACTTTAATAAAGTAACTAACAAGGCTAATCATGGAAAATGTCATGATTCAATACAAAATTCGATCACGGATACGATTTCTAGTCTAAAGCATGAAACTTCAAAAGAAGAAATTGGACTGAGGAAAATCAGAATTGAGAAACAAAATAATTTATTCGTACAAACTTAAAGTCTCGAACACTAGCAAAAGTCCTCAAATATAATAATAGATGGCTCAAATATGTTTTTTTTTCTCCTGATATTTGAAGAATATGTTCACTGGAATAAATTGGATTGAGACACATGAATCAGAAACACACACAAAAAAAAAAAGCAATCGTTTATTCAAAGTTAAAGTCTTCAACACAGGCAAAATCCCAAATACCTGTAGTCCATGGAAAATGTCATTTCAATACAAAATTTGATTGTTGATTGGCACATCATTCAACTCTTGAACACTGGGGAAATCCATAAATAATTTATATGGAAGATGTCACTATAATTTTCAAAAAACAAAAAGATGTCACTAGCTATAACAAATTCGATCATTGATCAACTATCATAATCTCTAGTGAAAAGCATGAATGTTGAAAGGAATATCAGAAACAAATTCGTTTAGTGGCATAGAGTCTTGAACAATAGCAAAATCCCTAAAATATATAATCAATGAAAAATGTCACTATTCTAAAGAAAATTCGATCACGAATTCAGTGTAAAAAGCATGAATGTTCAAAAGAACAAATTAGATCGAGCAACATCAGAAACAAAATTCTTTTATTCGCAACAAAATCTCTAGAAAATTACCGAGAACGATAATGATTCATGGAAACCACATAAATCCAGAAACCCTAATTAAGAAAAAAAAGACAAAAATACGAGAAGGTAATACGAAGAGACTCATCATCAAATCTTAAGATCAATCGAAGAGACTCATCATGCCACCATCGTCTTCTGATTCCTCTTTCTCCTCTTCCTTCTTCTTAATTTCAGCCGCCGCAGGCTCAGCGGCTGGAGCAGCACCACCGTCACCTCCAGATGCAACCGCAACCGCAGGACCACCAGAAGACAGAGCTCCCATCTTCTCTCGTCCAACAGCGATAAGCTCAGTCACATCACGATCTTTAATCAGAGAGAAGAACAGATCTATCTTCTCTTGGTCGATCTCTGCCCCAACAGATTCGAAGATCTTCTTCATATCAGCGACTGATGGATTCTCATTACCGCCGAGTTTCGCAAGGAGGAACGCCGCAACAACCTTCATCGTTCTCTCTCTTTTTTCTCTCTGCAAAAACAATGAAAGAAGAAGATCGACTGCGATTAGGGTTTTCGTTTCACTATTTAAGGAGAGATTCGGGGTTTTGCACGTACCAAAGAAAATGTCACGTGGGCTACACGAAACCTTTCTAAATTTGTTAATGGGCTTATTGTATTAAAAAAAGAAGGCCCATATAAATTATCAGTCTAAGGGCCCATTTAAAGATAGTACCAAACCCATAGATTCCATAAAAGAGCATAAACAAAAATTACATATTACTTTTACTAAACATATCGGGTTTAAACTGAGTCGAATCTAAACGGATATGATCTGTGTGATATTAATATCAATACTAATGGGTAATTGATGGACCCATGAACATTTCCATCGTGTTAGTTGTTTTTTAGTCAAATATAATATTTCCTTCTAACTTGCATAATATATCTGAATAATTAAAGGGTGTCTTTGACAAATGGGTAGTTTTTGAGTTTTTATTTGTTGTTTGGGTAGTTATTGTCTTTTGTACGTTTTTTGGGTGATTTTAGGTAGTTTGTTAGGTAGCTTTTAAGTTAGTTAGTGAGTTAGATTATTAAAATGACTATGGAACAAAATGATAGTAAAAGGCGGCAAAAAACTATGAGATATGCGGGAGGTATAGCCGCATCCGGCAGAAAAAGACGGAGGAAAAATGTGACTTTGGTGGGGTGGATGTACAACTATGCATGGAACTGAGTGCGTGTGTGGACTTTCCATTAATGGGTCTAGTGGGCTGAAACAATTATTTTCTTCGGTTGTGATTAATGGACCACAATAAATAGGTTTAGTAATTTGTGGCTGAGAATAAAGATGTGTGTGGATGAGATTCTCTGCTCCATGGTTTAGCAGCTAAGATACGATTTTACTAATCTTGTGGAAATCTCTGTTGCGGTTGAGCTAATTTAATGGAGATGAGTAAATGGTCAAAGCTTCACAATGAGGAAGGTTTGTACACCGTACCCGAAATCTCCTCTTCCCTATTTAATGTTGTTCCAAACCTCAAACCTTAAGATATATTTCATATTATCTTTCATATTAAATGTCTTATATTCGTTGTACGTGATAAATATGTAACAGTAATGGCGGGGAGGTGGATACAGTTGATGAATGGTAGTTGGGAGTTCAAAATAAACATGTCAAGGAACGCCCGGTCGATAAACTGCACAAACCTTGCCAGTTGGGAATGAGGGTTTTGATTGCGTTTGCATATAGGATTGATGCTAAGTTGATTAGTGTTGAAATGACATATTGGAAACCAGAATTTGTAGGTCATAGCGAAGTACGGTGTCCGACAGTCTAGATCGTGAGTGACCGGTGTTATAGAGAGTTCAGATTCCGATGTGTGAATGACCAGTCAATGATAATTTTCGTGACATTTAGGGAGTTGATTGGTGACCAGCTAGAGATTATGGGAGCAGAAGGTATGACGAACGTCAAAAATGTGGAACGGGAAAGTGGGGGGATAAGTTTATTTTTTGGTGTTTATGATAGTAGTGTTGATGATTACAGTTTATTGATAGCAGAATGTGATGAAATAATGCTAACGCTTAATAAGTCTGGTGGAGGAGAAGGTGAAGGTAAGGGTGTGGAAGAAGAAGTCAAGTGTGTGGAGAATGAAGAAAAAAAGTTGTGGATGATGAGGGTTTAGAAGACGTACAGTGGCCTGAGGAGGATGATGATAATGGGGATGTTGTGGAAGAAGAAAGAGGAATTCAAAGCCATGATGATGATGATGATGATGATGATGAGGAAGACTATGATTACAACCGTTGGGATGATTTTGTGAGGAATGACTGTGAATGGGGAAGTCAAGAGGTAGATCGGAATAACTCAATCATTTATAGTCAGGGATCAAAGTGTGGGAATAGTGAAAATGTGATTCGGAACAGCCAGGGATCAATTGATAAGCCGAGAAAAAGAGTTGAGTACATGGCAAAGACAAAAAAATTGGAATCCACTAAGAAAAACATTGAGTCCACGGGAGGTGAGGGGACGGGAACAAACAAAATATCCGAGTCCACAACAATAACAACAATAAACATTGAGTCTGAGTCCAAGAAAAAAAACATTGACTCCATAGGAGAGGGCAGTGGAAAGGGAAAAAATGGGAGTCCACAAAGAAAAACATTGAGTCCATAGCAGGGGAAACCACAGAAAAGAGCAAAAATGGACGATTAATTTCTTATGATGGGGAAGATAATTTTCTTGATCCCCAATTGTGAGTTATTTTGGAAGAAATAGGCGTGATAATAATGGGTCAGCGATGAAGGAAGGGATAAATGTTGCTATATCTGGAAATGATGATATATTTGATCCCCCCTTGTATGAGTAGTGGCATGGTAAAGGATAACAATGGGTCAGATTTAAAGACAGCAATGAGTGTTACAGAGGTATATGGATATGCGGATATACCCCCAATGTTCAGAGATGTTGAAATAACCGAAGCAAGATGCAAACACCGGAAAGTTCTCCTCATCGTTGATGATGTGAACAATATCGAACAAGGGAAGTGGATCATTGAATACGCTAACTAGTTTGCTCCTGGAAGCAGAGTTATTCTTATTAGCGAGAACAAGAACTTGCTTGTTGATGCCGGAGTAATGGATGTGTATGAAGTCACATCTCTAAGATATGATGAAGCCCTTGAACTCTTCTCTCATTTTGCTTTCAAGAAGCCATATCCACCTTCTGATTTTGAACAGCTTGTAGTTCGTGTTGTCCATCTCAGGCTTTCTTCCTTTGTCCCTTAGACTTTTAGGTTCGGTTTTAACTGGTAGAGGTCAAGAGGAGTGGGTAGCTGCACTGCCCAAACTAAAGACAATGCCAGGTAAAAATATAATGGAAGTGTGGAAACTTATGGAAGAAACACAATATAAAGGACAAGAGGAGAGGGAAAGGGAAAGGGAAGTTGAACTGCTCGGAGACAATGTTCTTATGGAACAAAAATAGCAGTATTAAGAGTCACATGTACTATTTCCCTTTCATCTTTCATTGTTTCTTTGACGATAGTATGAATCTAAAGCTTGCAAACATTAGTATCCAAAAAACTCCACTTGTTTTATGTTTCTTGAAACTGTATCTTCTATTATTACTATTAGTAGATTATAGTTTATAAACATACATAGAATCACTGAAACAGAGTTAAAAACAGATAGTGTTAGATACTTGTGAAGAGACAAGACAAGACAAAGCCATTGTGGAGGAATCAGAGCTTAGCCATGATCAAGAGACAAGACTAGTTTCCTTCACAGTGTGTCTTACTTCTTCAACGATGTTCTTATCTGTCAAAAGAAAATCAACTCAGGGTGCGAACATCACAATGAAATATGACTAAGCACTGTGTTAATAGAGATATCCAGATATTCAAGAATTTAACACGAAAAATATTCCAATTAGACAGAGTTCCGTATCTTGTAAGACAGATTGTAAACAGCTCGATTTCTTCCATTCACTTGTGACGTCTGCAAACTGTTAAAACTTCATTACCTAATCGAATAGTTCTGATATTTTCTCTTCTTTGGCAGGTGTACTATTTCCCTTTCATCTTTCTTTGTTTTCTGTTTATATAACTAACACACACACAGACACAATGCTTATGCATCCACATAATCCTACTTCTTACCTCTCTCTCATTAGAACACATGGACAATATCCAAAATCCCTGTCCAACTTCAGCAGCTTTATCATGATAATATGAACACCAAAAACAAGGATCAGATTTGGGTTGACACAAATATTTCAAATGCTAACGATTGCAGATTCATTATCTACAAGTAAAAGTAAAGTCAACCACTACATTAGATACCAAGATGTTCACTTGCATTAACTCAATTTCTTTCACAAACTCATTATTATTTACAAGTAGAAGACTCAATTTCCTCCAAATAGTTTATAATTTACCCAGAATTATAGAAACCACCACCATATTATATTAATTATTCAACACAATTTGGCCATAAATTTCAAAACTTTAATGTTAATTTCATACCTTAATCCCGAGTTCATGACTGAAGTAAGTCCTTTACATATTTTCTCATAATCTCCACAGATTTCTCCGATGGTTACGTTACGCTGCAGCAATCAAAACAAGAAAATGAATACGGACCCAATCTCAATCACTTGAATAAACCGCCGAAATAAAATTCAGGGATAGACAAGTGGAACCGAAACGAACTTGAATCTACAAGAAAAGTAGTCTCTTTAGGGACGAAATTACACAGAAGCGAGGGTTTCGTGGGATTCCTTTTCTTTTAATTCCGATTCTTAAAGCTTTCACCTTTCCCCAAAACTTCTGACAGTAAGGACAGAGACTCTCAAAGGTTATATAAAGTTCATCCTTAAACCGGAAATAACCACAAAATTAGGACTCGGTTCGAGTTCGGCTTTTGAGTTAAAAATTTTCAAATTAGCCTCTCTCCGAACTCGAACTCGAACCAAATCTAACAAAAACAGACCAATTATGCTGTCTGTGGCTGTGAAACTAATTCATGTCAGAAATATATCAGATTGGTTTTTAGTTAGTTGAATATAAGGAGGTTTTAATATATAGATAGACCAAGAACAACACATACTAAACAAAATGTTCCTTTTCATAAGAATAAACAAATGCATCTTTTTGCAATTGTACTCATACTAACTGGCTGTGCAGACATATATGGAAAGTGTACTAAACTGGAAAAAAAAATCTAACTTCAAAACACAAACAAAATCTCTACAAATACATATGTTTTGCTGTTAAATTCATCATGTTTAAAATAAAAACATCGCAAGAATCCAAACGAAGAAACAACTTCACTCTCTATACTTCATCATGTAATTGCTTCTAACTTGTTCTGGCAGTTTGTTATCAGAGAAATCTCGAGTTGTCGGAAATAAAATAGCTGTTAGGAATGGTGTCAAGAGTAGATGTCTGAAGTAGACTGCTCTCATAGTTTGAAGGCATATTTGAAAGATCTTGAGAAAAGCTATGGTTACCAATCATATTACCATAAGGGTCCTGAAATTTAGAGCATAACACATCTGAAACAGTGCTTGAGAGACAAGGATCTAGAACATTGTTGTTGGTAATACCACTCATACATATGTTCTGATAATAACCATAAAGCTCATGTTGCATCAACTGATTCAACTCGTAGTTATTCACAGATTCTTGTACTGCTTGTAACACTGTGTAATCTTGATGGTTGAGAATGGTGTTAGACCCTGATGAACCAGTTTTGTCTCCTTCTGTTTCTGTGACTCAACAAATCGAAGCCTTTCTTGCAAAGTAGAGTAAATTAGTGCTAAGGAACGAATCATTCGTGAGATTTGGTCTGGAGAGTAGTGATCTGTCATCTGAGATTGGATATTTTACGTTCTCCAAACTCATCGTCTTCCTCTTCTTTTTCAAGTGCTTCGCCTCTTTGTTTTTTTTCTTGTTAAGGAACCCATAAAGATCAATTATTTTCTTGCATCTCACGGCTTCATGTAATTGACTATATCTAAGTGCCATGTCTTTCACTTTCTCTCATTCCTCAGGCCATGTCTTAAGTTCTCAGTCTGGTCCGTAATAGATAACGTTGTGAAGGTTTTGACCTATAGATTCGTTAATCAGCTTAAGTAATTCACAAGTACGAAAGCTTAAAACACCATAAATTTAACGAGTTCCCCTCAAAGCTTGAGGGTACGTCTCGTGTGGGAACCGACTCCCACAAACATCCACTATAAGAAATCAAAGTTTAAAGTGTTACAACTCTCTCTTGAATCTCACTCTAACCTATGTCTTTGTTTCCTTTTACAGGTACCTTGATCAAGTACTTCCGAACGTCAAGATCTTTCTACCCAAAGAAAAGAATCCGAAAGACAAGAATCCCGAGAACAAGAACACTTAGAACCCCTCCCCGAAACTAGAAGAACAATGTAAATACCTAGAACTCTCTTCTCAAGAAAACAATGTTCCTTGTATCTTCCGCTTCTGAATATTGGTGATGGTCTTTTTGTGAAAACCTCTCGAGTATTTATAATAGCTCGAGAACAGACTTGAACTTGATTTGCCCTAACTCGATTTCCTTTTTCCACAAGCAATATCATTTCTTCTTAATGGACCGTTAATCCATTCTTCTTCTTTGATCTCTTAAGAAAAAGGCCAACCCATTAACGAGAAATGAATGACAATACCGATTCTCTACAAACACAAATCTCAATTTCACAGAGAATTGGAAGCTCCGAAGCTTTCTTGAAGATGGTTTCGAGTCTATTGCTTAATCTTGTAGAAGCCAGTGAATACGAAGAAGACAACACAGAATTGGAACAAGATGAAGAAGGAAAAGATCTCATCGTTATCTTCCTATTGATTTCGATCACAAAGCTCTGATTTTTCTTGTTTGAGTCTGTCTGCGAAGAAGATCAAGTATGAATGAAACTGATGAGAAACTGATTATTTATAGATTTATTTTATTTTTATTTTTGATCCCCAACGGTAAAGACATAGTTAAACAGGCTACATAAACTTCATTAACTTTGTAGTTTAAGTGCTTACATATCAGAAAATGTATCAACTGTTATGAGATTATCAATCTTGCAAAATAAATACATCACTTGTAGTTTTGGAAGTAACGAGATTTATCAATCACCACCAACTTGACGTTTCCATGAGTCTTCAACGATCAATTCATCAACTCCCCATTCCTCAAAACTGATTCAGAATCACAACAAAAAAACATGTCAACTGAGTAAATAGAATCATCAATATTCTACCATGATTCGATATGACAAACGCAAACTCACCTCCCATCAGGTAGATAGCGTCTTATAGTGAATGGTATCTTCCTTTGCCTAAGCTCCTTCATAGCAATCTTATAGCCAACATCATACATAAGTTAGCTCATATGTCAACAAACAAGAAGAAAATATAAGTGAAAGCAAGTCAAAATCGTAGCACCTCAAGCGGATCAGTCTCCCCCTCTAGCTCCACCATCACAGGAGCATTCATACTGTATCATCCAAAAACAACACAAGGAAATAAACTTTTCGAACCAACTTAACAGTTATCTTAACAAGCTTTTAGAAATAAGACGAAAAATAAAGAGTGCCAGCAGAAGAATCAAACATTTCTAGCCAACATAACAATTAGATGTAATTAAACAAAGATTGTTCTCAGTTGAGCTGAGTACCCTCTTCGAGTTTTATGAAACATGATGATGATAAATTCTTAACAAACTTAAATATAAGATGAGAGAATAAGTGGCAGTAAAAGCATTAAACTTAACGATTATACGAAATACAACAAAGATGGTTCTCAGTTAATTCAATTAAGTTATACAAAACATGATGATAAATTCTAAACAAACTTGAGATGTATGATAAAAGGATGAGTGAGAGAACCAGTAAAAGAATCAAACTTTTAAGCCAACTTAACAATTATATGAGACAGAAAAAAGATTGTTTTCAGCTGAAATTAAGTACTCTCATCAAGTTTTATATATACTTGAAAGACAAAGTAAACAAAAATGGGGAGAAACCAGACCTAATTTGCAGAGCCCGAGTACCAAGGATACGTGCACGTTCATACTTGGTCATAAATTTCAATGTTTTACGTGGTCGTTGTATGGGTTCTGCCTCCACTTTGTCTTCTGCTTCAAGAGGCTCCCCATTGAGATCCTCGTTCTCTTTCATATCAGCATCTTCCTCAACTCCTTCCTACTCACAAAAAAAAAAAACTAATCAGATTAAAGCAGGTTGTAACAATAAGCAATATCCGTATCGTTTCTACAAAGAAGATTAATTAACTTACTTCTATTTCAGGCTCTACTGGCTCATCCTCATAACTGGAGAAAAAAAAAACAATTGAAGCAACATTAACAATTTGAACCATAGCAACAGAACAACTTCAAAGTTTCATCAAATTTCATGTAATCATTCCAGGAGAAGGAGAACAAACGAATTTGATGAATATTCAAGGAAATGTTATATAAACTAAACTGTAAACTTTATCATTTGTAACAAATCGGAACATTTTCTATTTGAATAAGAGCTCTATAAAATCTCAGGGATAACAAAAATAGCTCTCTCTCTATAAACTGACCATGAAACTAGGGTTTTCTACCTTCAAAATCGATTAGAATCAATAATCTATGCCAAAAGCAACATTTTTTATAAATTGAAGCAAAATTTCAACGAAGAAGACCATGGATAAACTTAAAATCTAGAAATAATCAATCAAATTGCTTTCAACCGTTTAAATTCGTCGAGAAGAAAATA
This sequence comes from Cardamine occulta, assembly GCA_028015245.1. Classification (NCBI taxonomy): domain Eukaryota; kingdom Viridiplantae; phylum Streptophyta; class Magnoliopsida; order Brassicales; family Brassicaceae; genus Cardamine; species Cardamine occulta. Next base: position 11,631,729 of record CM051386.1, on the reverse strand, counting down.
GAATCCTTTGAAAATCGAGCGAAAACTAATACAGACGAGGAAATGGAGAGACATAGAAATATAGAATACCCCAAATCATCGACTTCGTTGTAATCTTCGTCCGCCATTAAAGTCGATTTGAGATATCGCTCTCTTCCTCTTGCTCAAATCTCGTTAAACCCTAAAGAGTTGTTGCAGAGAGAAGAAACTCAACGACGAGTATGTTGTGAGAATGTTTATAATTCGGTTTACTTATCCGGTTTTATATGTTAACTTAACCGTGTATATTTCGGTTATTTCAAACCCAACGTAGGCCCACATAAGAAAAACAAAAGGGAAAGGACCTTGAAGAAAACAAATTTGAAATTCGATCTAATAAGTCATAAAATTTGATTTGACTTAACTCCATGAATCTTCATGTGGTTCAAGTCTTGGGTCTACTTGTCTCTCCAAGTTTCGTAATCTGAGTGAAATGTAATAAATTTCAATCCTTTCATTGTAATTTGTTCCCCTGATTGATTCTTTGTGAAGTGCTTGAGAATGAGATTGAAGGGCTTTGCTGGGAAATAAATTAAGGGTTTTAGGAAGTTTTTTGCTTTAGCCGAGTGAAAAAAAGATGGAATTTTTAGGCTCTTCTGAGTGCAATCTAGGGATTTTAGAAACTCTATCAGACGATGCGATTGAGGAAATTACAGAAAGCTACGATGGGTTTTTCACTACTGTTGAATCTCTCATTTCCGGCACCGGAGATTCCTCAGTCAAGCAAGAGTTTGTTTCTCATGTTTATAGTCTCTGCAAGTACGGGCTTGATTCTCTTGTTCGTGACCACTTTCTCACATCACTCGAGGTATTACAATTTCCTTGTTTGAGCATTAAACTCTTGATTTTACTCTTTTAAGTCTTAAAGCTTCCCAATTTCTTAACGAATTAGCTTGTTCTAATTAGTATCTGCTCTGTTGTGAGATAGCTGGTTGAAGAATGTTTCTTCTCTTATTTGTTTCAGCTAGCTTTTGAGAAGAGTGGTGCATCAAGTTTTTGGCATCATTTTGATGCTTACAGCGAGAAGAAACATCATGTAAGCTTGGTTGATACTTATGTTAGCTAGAAGATTCTGAAATTCGACTATTTTTCTTCTTTTTCGGCTTCGTAAGTTTTTACAAAAA